>CABEEJ010004537.1:45898-62757 GCA_901482245.1 Timema douglasi
GGGGGGGGGGGGGGTCTTACAACATGGCCAACCAGACATTGACAAGTATTACCTCTGTCCTTGTGAGGCCAATGCTCCCTCTTATTGGCCACGTGACTCGACAGAACTAACCACGCGCACGCGCGCTGCCAGATGTCAGCTGTCAGCGACCGCGTATAATACGGCTTGACGCGTTTATTTGGAGAAGAAGTGGTTCCAGTACGCACACGCACACACGCACACACGCCAGAGAGCCGAGATGTTTACGGCTAGCACAAGAGCCAACTTGTTGAGATAGTCATCAGCCGGCAAACTCAGGTTTTACCAAAATACCGAACCTCACCCCTTTTTTTTTAAAAAAAAGAGGATGGATGCCATCACCCCGTTAGACTCTAGCTCTGCCAAAAGGATGGAGGCGGTCTTTCATGAAATCAGGTAGTCCCCATTCAATAATAGTTTCAATGGGCCAGTTTCATAATCAGACTTGTCAGTCTCAAGTGCGGCGTTATTACAAGACAACTTCCTAAACTCGATTGGAATGGACTATTTTCAAATGTAAAATTAACCCATTCCATTCAAGTTTAGGTAGGTGTCGTCTTGTATTTATTATAGTGCCGCACTTGAGGAGTACTAAGTCTGAATATGAAACTGGCCCATTGTTTATTTGAATGACATTGCCTACTTGGATATTTTGAAGCTACAGTATCCCCATGGCTTCTTTGGCGCTGACTGACAGCTGACGGCTGTGAAAAGCTACCAGACCAAATTATGTATCCCTACACCGAACCAAATGATCTGCAAAAACATGTGTTTAGCAGCTGTAATTTCTGACAGTCAAAATTTAGGTATATACCTAAATGTTGACTGTCAGAAGTCACCTGTGAACTGTCAGTCAGCACCAAAGAAGCCACGGGGCTACTGTATTTTACAAAGTGGATTGCATCTTAACTCGACGCATCTATGCCCACCAAACAACATTACACGTATACACCAATTTACTAATTATTATTATTATTATTATTATTATTATCACCACGTCTTACTACCCGTTCGGGTTATACGCACTTACGCTAATGTGTAATGGTAGGGTGATTGTGAGATGAAATGGAGGACCTACAGTTTAACGTGGAATCCGAACCATGGTGGAGGCCTGGCATTCCTCACATTCACAAGATGTCTTGTCAGAGGTGAAGGAAGGGTTTGGTAATCAGATAAATCTTTGNTGAGATGAAATGGAGGACCTACAGTTTAACGTGGAATCCGAACCATGGTGGAGGCCTGGCATTCCTCACATTCACAAGATGTCTTGTCAGAGGTGAAGGAAGGGTTTGGTAATCAGATAAATCTTTGACGCGACCGAGGATTGAACCCCGGCCGCCAGCACAGAAATCTGACACCTCATCCCTGGACCGCCAGGTCACCCAATTTACTAAATAGAAAGATAAGTAATAACATGACTAATTAACCCTGTGAGGACTCAGGTTTAAGTTCTGATAACACTCACCCTATTCCTATGACGAGTATATACACTCACTCTATTATTTTTGCCTGGACAGTATTGACATGCATTTCAAAATTATATTTTTAATATTTCCTTTTACAGATATTTTATAGACATTTGCTTCCACGGAAAATTTTAATCTACATCCTGGAGAGAAGATTCCTACTGGTCATTTTCTTGAATAGATCAAATAGCCAAGGGTTTAGACGATTTTAAAAAAAAACACGTTTACAAAAGATTTCCTTAAGATTTTTTTTAAATATAAGACTAGTTTTTGGAATTATTTAAGAATTTATGTTCTTTATTTTAATGTTATATCTTTAAAACTCGTTGAATAAAACATAAATACAGTAACAAATTATTATTATTATTAGCACCGCGTCTTACTACCCGTTCGGGTTATACTCACTTACGCTAATGTGTAAATGGTAGGGTGATTGTGAGTTGAAATGGAGGACCTACAGTTTAACGTTGAATCCGAACCACGGTGGAGGCCTGGCATTCCCCACATATCTTGTCAGAGGTGGAGGAAGGGTTTAGTAATCAGATACAGTATTAACGGAAATACTATATTGACTTGACACCACGTCGCAGATAGGCATAGTCCTTAATGCATTTTTTAAACTTTCGATATCTTAATATTATATATTAGAAACCTAATCCACAATCTTATCTAATGGAACATGTTTACAAGAGTGAATTTAAAGGAAATATACCAGGACCATACAAAAAAAAATGCGTCGTAATGTGACCCCTACAGAAAACGAGAATTATTGTTTTAACCAGTAATTCTTCCTTGAAGTAATTTAAACGTTTTTAAAAGTAATTTGGTGTGTATATGCTATGCACTTTGTATCCTCTTTGCTTGTTTGGTTGTAAAATACACATTCCTGGTGAAACAATGTATCTAGGTTGGCGAGGAGGGCTGCGTTGCGAGGGGGCAGCTATTACTTCTGAAGCAGGTATTTGTAAATCAATATTATATATCCCACATAATGCAGTTGTTAAAGGATTTTCGACGCATTGTGTATTTTTTTAAGTTTCCATTCGTAAAGTGCGTGTTTAGTTAAGTTATGTGCATTCAATCCGAGTATTTTTGTTTGTGATTTTGAGCTAATTTAAGTATTATTTTTTTAAATAAATGTTAGTTAATTTAAGTTTTCATAACATTTAATTTTTGTGTTGTCTTTATTTTTATTAATATTTCACTTAAACATAGAGTGTGTTTAAGATACGGAAATACGTTTATACATTTTGTGCCAGTTTTACCAGAATTTAAAGCTAGATTAATATCTATGAAATATAGCTCCGTGCTTGTGAAGGTATGCGGCTCCCATGCTACCTGTAGACTGGGGACAACAAACACTGGTGTTCTGTAGGGAGCTGAGGCTCCATAACTTGTCAGATGAGGTAGAGAGATGAGGTGCAGGCAGGTCCCTTGTCAGCCATACATCACTGACACGAAGTAGCTGTGTACTGCTTGGGAGGAGACAGGTGTACACCCCGTTACAATTGCTCTCGGACTCTTACGGTGACCGAAAACGGAACGGGCGTATGCCTTCTAGGCGCTTATTGAATTCACTCGCCACAAGAGTGGTGGTAGCCGACAGATACCATAAGTGGCGCATAACAGTTGGACCACGGGCCCTTTGTCCCAAAAGTTCAAAGCTTATTTGGGCCACGATCGTTGATCAGGAGGATTATCGTCATAGCTTATCTGGGCCACGATCACTGATCAGGAGGATTATCATCATAGCTTATCTGGGCCACGATCACTGATCAGGAGGATTATCATCATAGCTAAGCCGGGACATGATCACTGATCAAGAGGATTATCGTCATAGCTTAGTTGGTCCATGATCACTGATCAAGAGGATTATCGTCATAGCTTAGTTGGTCCATGATCACTGATCAGGAGGATTATCATCATAGCTTAGTTTGTCCATGATCACTGATCAGGAGGATTATCATCATAGCTTAGTTGGGCCACGATCACTGATCAGGAGGATTATCGTCATATATCCGTTGGGCTACGATAATTTAGCAGGAGGATTATCGTCATAGCTTATTTGGGCCACGATCATTGATCAGGAGGATTATCGTCATAGCTTAGTTGGTCCACGATCACTGATCAGGAGGGTTATCGTCATAGCTTAGTTAGTTGGTCCACGATCACTGATCAGGAGGATTATCATCATAGCTTAGCTGGGCCAGGATCACTGATCAGGAGGATTATCATCATAGCTTAGTTGGGCCACGGTTACTGACCAGGAGGATATTAACAGATAATAGACCTGCAGGTGAATATGAATTCAGACACACCAATATTGTAGTCTTATATTAGACTAGGCTTGTTTAGGTTGTATTAGGTTAGGCTAGGTTAGATTAGCTTAGCATTTTGTTTTGTCTTATTATCCATAACTCGCTGTTTTTCGTTCATCTTGATAAAACATTTACAACCATCCCAAATGGATCGCCACAACAGCTTCAATTTGTTTGAGGTATTTAACGTGCACTTTCTGAATCGACTCATTACGTCAGCACACGACTTATAAACTGACTTAAATCAACCCTCCAACGTTAATTAATTCATCACTGTGAAAGGGGACATTCACATTTAACCTTTCATGAATTTTTTGGTCATGACGGGAATCGGACCCGTAACCCTTAGCTATGTATACAGACACACTACCAACCAAGTTAAGGTGTCGGATGCTATATTGTCACAATAATAGTTTTTTTTTATTCTGAAGTTTTTTATAAATACTATTTTTATTAAAAATCATCTACAGCTCGGGCTATTTGGTTCATTATTTAAAACAGGGGGTCATTAGGTATCTTCCTGCAAAGATAGAGATTAAATAGAATTACATTAAAAATATATTTATCTAGATAAGGACAAAATAACAAATTCATCAAATGCAAATCAATGCCACTCAGGTTCAAATAGTAGAGTGGGTGTTTATATCTGTCAGGTTAAGAGGGGAAGTTTCATCATTAGATAAACAATGGCCTCCAAAAAGTGAACTATTTATTTCTCTTCCCTCACTTTCAATTGTAAACATTACCCGCCTCGGTGGCGTAGTTGGCTAACGCGCTAGTCGTGTTGAGCTCGACTGCTGAGGACTGGGAGATCGAGGTTCGAATCTAGGTCGGGTGAACTAAGGGTGGGGTTTCCTAAATGGTTTTCCACTTTTCCTCCACGCAAATGCGGGCTCACTTCCTCTAATTCAACCTTCCCAATTCCTAATCCATTAGCGTAATTAGTACTTAAAGCGTATAACCCGAACGGGTAGTAAGACGCGGTGCTAATATTATTATTATTATTCCTTTTAGAAACGATATTAAAAGTGTAATTTATTAGAATTGTAAAACAAGTACCAGCATTTGTTATTAGCTCACCGGTGGATACGCAGACGAAAGCGTTCTACTATTATTTGTCCTTGTTTGTCAATGCTGGGGAGGTTTGGGTTCGAATTCCAACTGGGTGGGCCAAAAGGATTTTTTGTTTTACTAAATTTCTTTCTATCCTATATCCATAAAAAGTAGGGTACATTTAATATACATTTTACTTTCCTCACCTCTACCTATAAGACGTGTAGATATAAAGTTATGCAGTTAGTAAGACGTGGTCAGCTAACATTTTCAGGGATGACCGAGCAGGCCCGCAGAGAAGTCGTGCTGTGCGTTACACCTATAATCAGGCGCTCACTATGGTGTATAGCTCTGCTAATTCGATGCAAATGGGCGAGTGTGCCTTGATTTAAAAATGTACTTACCAAGCAGGTAGGATGCGATACCAACAATTATCCATCTACATAAAAAAACGTCCAAGCCAGTACGATGCAATACGGCCAAGTATCCGTATACATAATAAAACATCCAAGCCAGTACGATGCAAATACGGCCAAGTATCCGTATACATAAAAAACGTTTGAGCCAGTACGATACAATACGGCCAAGTATCCGTATACATAAAAAAACGTTCAAGCCAGTACGATGCAATACGGCCAAGTATCCGTATACATAAAAAACCGTCCAAGCCAGTACGATGCAATACGGCCAAGTATCCGTATACATAAAAAACCATCCAAGCCAGTACGATGCAATACGGCCAAGTATCCGTATACATAAAAAAACGTCCAAGCCAGTACGATGCAATACGGCCAAGTATCCGTATACATAATAAAACATCCAAGCCAGTACGATGCAAATACGGCCAAGTATCCGTATACATAATAAAACATCCAAGCCAGTACGATGCAATACGTCCAAGTATCCGTATACATAATAAAACGTCCAAGCCAGTACGATGCAATACGGCCAAGTATCCGTATACATAAAAAACATCCAAACCAGTACGATGCAATACGGCCAAGTGGACTTCACCCCTGGAAACAGGTTTACATTATATTTAAAAGCGAGTGTATACGTCTTACGCACCACGGAGCAACATTCTAGCCGCTCTAGCCAGTCGTAGGAATGTTGTTCCTCCTTCGAGGAGTTATGTGCCGCGCGATATTGTTACAGGTCGGGCTAAAATGGCTACACACAACTCCTCTCTGTAATGGGAAATGCCCCCCCGCGAAATTACGAGGAGAGGGTGTTTGGTGGTTCTAATATTAGGTTGTATTAAACATCCGGGAAATATAGTCTAATTTAATGGGAGGTATCACGACCCATTCCGCGGGCTGCTAGTTTCAAAATGATTTACACGCCACATTATGAGAGCCATTTGAAACAATTTTGAGGTAATTGCTAAACTCTCAAGGTTTATAAGTTCATAATACAGATAAAAGTGTCAAAAAAATCATTTAAGGATGCTCTAAGCCAGTGTGGTACAACTTGTGGGCTGTGGGACTAATGAGAATCGCGCCCACTGAAAATATTTCCCTCACAGTATCCCCGAAAATAGTCCCCATGGTGTAGTGGTCAGTGCATCTGGCTACGAGTCAAGGGTTCCCAGGATGTATTCCCGACTGGTACCTTGGGTATTTTTCCCGAAAGAGGAATTATACCAACAATCTCGAGGGTTTGGTTCATTAGGCATAAATTAGGTTTAAGTGTTTCCACTGGTTCCACACCCTAATATTCACTATTACCATCACATCGGGTCATGAAAAGAGCCTCCCCAGAAATAATGTACGACTAATACATTCGGGAGTCCCCTGGGCAAAGGTACATTGTTACTGGCTAATCTTTCCACTACTGGCTTACGAGGGATGTAGCCCAGACTCGCTGTATATATATACAGCGAGTTTGGGTTTGGGCCACGTTGAGCCACCCTGGTCTAAATAAAAGGCTGCCAAACTTTTTGGGCCCCGATTGACTTATAAACTTATCGATGTTCCCACGATCACTATTCATTTCTACGATTTAATTTCAATTCCCATTTTTTTGTTTATAGAGTTTTTTAATAGTAAACCTTCTTCAAATAATTATGTACCCACCTTTCTAGAAAAAAATTACAGACTTAATAAAATTTTAATTTTAAGCTATTTAATTTTCTCACAAGATTACCGATTATGACCGATTAAGGTTGTTTTTTTTCACACAGTTTTTTCACACTCAAATATTATTTGAATATACTTGATATATTTGCAAGCTTTTAGAACTTAATCTAACCCCCAGTGAGTTTTCTTTTCAAGTGGATGTAAACTAATGTAATTCCAGAGCAGTTTTTTGATCGGTCTTACCGTTTAGCAACAAGATACCTCCAAAGAAAGGTCCGCACCGACTTTAAAGTTGATCCAATGTTTTGAATTTTTTTTTAACTTTTTGAAATTTTCCCGTCGGTTACAGGCTATATAAGCTATAAGTTTGCCAAATTTTAAGTTTCTATCTCACCTGGAAGTGGGTAGACATTAATGCCAGTGAGTGAGTCAGCGTGTGGACTTATAGTAGAATAATATGGGCTTTTAGTGATGTATTTTTCTTTCTCGATTTTCTCGACTTTGACGTGAGTTCAACCAATCGAATGCGATCAACCAGTTGCCGACCTCTGCTCTAAGCCCTCCCATTTGACAGCTTGAATATAACTTAAAATACAATTTTGTAGTGTGCGTGTTTAAAAAAAAATATTCATGAAAAACTATTTAGCTCTTAGATAATACAAACGGACGTTTAGACAGACTGTTCTTTTAGTAAATTTACTTTTGTATTCTTTCCAAGATCTACCCACCTTTGATGAATATTGAAATCAACATTAAACATCTACTCAAAATGTTCTCTGAACGAAATTATATTTAATACTACACATTCCAGGCAAGTCATGTTAATAACCCTTAAAGCCAACAGGGATGACATTAATGTTAGTAGCCCTTATAACATGCAGGGATGACAGAAATGTTAATAGCCCTTATAACCTATATGGATGACAGAAATGTTAATAGCCCTTACACCCCATGAGATATGAATACCCTTACAACTTAAAGGGATGACAGCATTGTTAATACAATTACAACTTACAGGGATGACAGAAATATGAATACCCTTACAACTTAAAGGGATGACAGCATTGTTAATACAATTACAACTTACAGGGATGACAGAAACATGAATACCCTTACAACTTAAAGGGATGACAGCATTGTTAATACCATTACAACTTACAGGTATGACAGAAATATGAATACCCTTACAACTTAAAGGGATGACATCATTGTTAATACCATTACAACTTACAGGTATGACAGAAACATGAATACCCTTACAACTTAAAGGGATGACAACATTGTTAATACCATTACAACTTACAGGGATGACAGAAATATGAATACCCTTACAACTTAAAGGGATGACAGCATTGTTAATACCATTACAACTTACAGGGATGACAGAAATATGAATACCCTTACAACTTAAAGGGATGAACAGTATTGTTAATACCATTACAACTTACAGGGATGACAGAATTGTTAATAACCCTTACACCCTACAGAGACGGCAGGAATGGGAATACCCCTACAACTTACAAGAATGGCGGAAATGTTAACAACAAACGGCCACATTTGGCCCGAATGTAACCTTGCAGTCGTTGTGCCGTAGAATTAAATAAATTATAATTTTATTTGTGTGGCAGATGCAACTAAATATTTATTCAACACTCATCGCCAGGACTGAAATACTTCGTCAACGTATATATGAAGGCTGCCAATGAATTCAATGAATCCGATAAGCGTCTGGTATTTTCGAAAGAGTGCGTCATTCTACGACACGACGACAGCCGGCTTGAAATTACGCTAACGAGGGTCATTTTGAGCACTTCCTATAATGTTAAGCAGTTCCACACTACTGGACTACTAACGTGACTATAGCTCGAAAACAAGGTCAAATGGGACACATGTTTGTATTAAATTATTATTATTATTAGCACTGCGTCTTACTACCCGTTCGGGTTATACGCACTTACGCTAATGTGTAATGGTAGGGTGATTGTGAGATGAAATGGAGGACCTACAGTTTAACGTGGAATCCGAACCACGGTGGAGGCCTGGCGTTCCCCACATTCACAAGATGTCTTGTCAGAGGTGAAGGAAGGGTTTGGTAATCAGATAAATCTGTGCCGGGACCGAAGATTGAACCCCGGCCGCCAGCACAGAAGTCTGACACCTTACCCCCTAGACCGCCAGGTCACCCTAATTATCTAGTAAATATATTTTTTTAATATGTACTAAAACGTATTTTAGGTATCTGGATATACTATCGTGGAAAACTAAAATGTAGGCAGACCTAGATGGAATCTTCCAGTGCAGTTGAGGTGAGGTTAATTGGGGGAGGGGGGTTTTAGCTCTGNAAGTTTGACACCTTACCCCTAGACCACCAGGTCACCCGTTTGTATTGAATTTTTTCATTATTTTTGTCTATTGTTCACCGCTGAAATGTGTCTCACATATTACGATATACCCTGTATATTTTAATTTGACTACCCCTGAGTCTTTCTATATTTTCGCCTGTGTCCGCTATTAGACCTGTCAGAGGTAATTGTTTACATCTTACGTGTTGAGGTAGCCCCAACTGTTATTCTAACATAACATGGCTCCTCCTGAAGACGTTCATAAAACTTTCGTTGGCGTGATAGGTGTTAAATAATTGATAAACAACTCGTGTAAGTAAATATGAAGTTCTTTGATGTCGGAGATAGATACTCTTTTATCTTACAGAAAGATCTCTTAGTACTTATTTAAAAAAAAAGTTAATCATTTAAGTAATCTTATCAAAAGACAATAACTCGTAGCTTGCAAACAAGGGCTTCAATCTCATCCAATCCAGTTTGCTAGGGAAGCTGGGGTTCAAGTCTCGGTTGGGTTTACTGAGTTTTTTCCCATAACCTTCTGTGATTGGCGCTGTTGCACTTTCGCAACATCTGAGGGAGGGGGGAAAAGTAACTAGTTTGAATCCCCTCCAAATATTCCATAATTCCTGCTACGTAGTATTATGTCATAAAAAATTTAAAAAAATTGTGTATTTTCTGAGATATGAGAGTTTTAACTGGCGCCATGCAGGAGTGCTGTGAATATGCAACGGCGCTAGTCGTGATGTCATACGTCTGACTTATTACCTCCGTATGCTTGCATTGCATAGTTTGTGCAAGTTCCATCACGTGTCTGAAAGTTCTATCACGTTGCTTTAGTTTGATATTCACGTGCGGTCGCTATTGAATTTAAGGCAGGAACTTAAGGAAGAAAAGTCTCTTTTCAACAAAAATGTAAGTAAACTTCCAGCAAAACCGTTGATAAAGAAAACAGTAATTTTGTAATAAAATAAAATATAAAATAATGCCTTATAATAATTTTTTAAAATAATAAGCTATGTTTTTTGTAACAGTTTAACATTATTGTAATTTTCTTTTTTTTTAAATAAAAGTTACAAAAATATAATATTATTCAAATATGTATTTAATAATGTTGCTTCAATTATAATATTTTGTATTAAACTATGTGTTTTTGAATATTCTTTAGAAAATTATAGGATTATGCAAAAATGCAACAGTGCCAGTCCTCATATTTTTATTTTTAGCAGCAGTTCCCAAAGGTTAAATGGTACTATACTCTCTTTTCATACAAATACAATTTGTATCAAATTCTAGCTTTATCATCCTTACTCAATTAGTTTAGAAATTTGAATAGCCCAAACAAGTAAAAATACGTGTAGCACCCCAATTTTGAAGTAAACTTCTTAAATTATTTATAAATAAACCTTTACACAAATGTAGGTACATTTAATCTTAATCATACCTTCCCCGTTACTGTAGGTCCATACGTCAGGAGAAAAATAAGTGAGAAATTGTGCTAAATTATGTTTGACTAGTAGAAACCATTTTCAGGTTTGTTCACGATTCTTCCTGAAAAATCTGCTCGGAAACACCAAGGAAATTTAAAAACCAACCGCGCATGCGCATAAACCAACCGACTCAGAACGCGCGCACGCTTACAAAGCGATCTACAACAAGACAACTACATCTGATGTTGTAAAGGACGTTGCATACCTATAATACCCCGGGGGATCAAGATAGGATTCCCCATGTTAGTGAATTTACGTTTTACACCAACAAGTTTTAAATATATAACGTTGAAACAAATAACATAGATTCTTAAATAATTCTAAAAATTGTCCTACACTGACACAAAACTATTATTTTTATCTTAAAGCAGATATTTTTGTAAACGTATTTTAATAAATTATCTACAACTTAGGCTATTAGGCTTGGTCATGAAAATGTCCTGTAGGAGTCTTCCTTCCAGGATGGGGATTAAAAAAGTAGGTAGTAGCATAATATGTATATCTAGAATAGGAAACAAGGAATATGTATATTTAAAAATAAAAGTCAATGTTTTACAGGAGCAAACAGTATAGTCACTGTGTAAACTCGTCAGAGGAAGAGGGTAAATGCTATCGGCAGATAAACTAGAGGCCTCACAGGTTGAACTGCTCATTTTCCTACCTCCCTTTCTGTTATAGTGCGTAGACTGCTTAGGTGTGTCAAGATGAGATGCAACCCGCCTCACAGAATAGCTTCGAAATATCCAAGTAGGCAGAGTCGTTAAATGATTCGAAACAACTCATTAAATGAAAAACGTACGTGTCATTCTTATTCTGGGTTGATTTGTTTCAACACAAAATAAAATAATAGTAAAACATCCGTCGTGACTTATTAAGAAAGATTTGTTTACACACTAGAAAATTAAATATACTGATAATTTGCTGTTTATAATTTTCGTTGCAAAACATAATAGATCAACATATATTTTCGATAGCATGTGTATTACTGAGCCGTTCAGGTAAATTCCTGTCCAGATTTGCGACCTACATGTGAATCAAGCCTTACTGTAAATATGAGGATTCCATCAATGGTGTAGTAAAACGCGACGCAAGTGATAGAAAATAGTCATAAAAATATACTGAAGGCTTTAAAAGTCAAAATACTCAAATGAAATCCTACTATAAATATTGAGTTAATTTGTATCTCGTGAAGATATTCTCAAGACATTTGATTTATTTGTGTGTTTAAACTTAAATCATCACTTTCCAGATGAATACCATTCAAGACTACTTTAAAACGAAGGAATTTATTTGTTTGTATATTTTAGAAAATACTATAATAAATAATCCTACAGTGTGTGGATGTAAAACTACAACTCAGTGAAATAAGTCCAAGCAAACAATAATAACTCAAGACTGGCGGGAATTTTTGACATTTTCGACAAAGATAAAAATCTCTCGAAATATGTCTTGAAGGTTAATAGACATATTATCAAAAGGCATCCAGAATATGTCACGATTATTTATGTAGTCGCGTGATAAAGAAACATGGACTTCACAAATACAAAATAAAAATGGATTTTATCAAAAGAGTCCTTAATGTGGCTGGTAATTAAATAACATAATGAACATTCTTATTTCACAGTATAAAGAATGATTGATGTTATATTCTTACAAAGAATAATTAAGCTCACCAGCTAACCAAAGCTGCTCTCTTAATTAAAATGAAACCCGCCTCGGTGGCCGCATGGTCTAACGCACTATTCTCGTATTAGATTATTATTATTATTAGCACCGCGTCTTACTACCCGTTCGGGTTATACGCACTTACGCTCATGTGTAATGGTAAGGTGATTGTGAGATGAAATGGAGGACCTACAGTTTAACGTGGAATCCAAACCACGGTGGAGGCCTGGCATTCCCCACATTCACAAGATGTCTTGTCAGAGGTGAAGGAAGGGTTTGGTAATCAGATAAATCTGTGCCGGGACCAAGGATTGAACCCCGGCCGCCAGCATAGAAGTCTGACACCTTACCCCTAGACCGCCAGGTCACCTCGTATTAGACTAGACTACCAATAACGAGGATATAGAGGTTAGAATCTCGCTCTAATGTACTGAGGGCGGTTTTCCAAAACGGTTTTCCATGTTCCCTCCACGTAAATGTGGGTACACTTCCTATAAATGTGACATTATAACCCCTAATACCATTAGCGAAATTAATATATAATCGTACAACCCGAATGGGTAGTAAGAAGAGGTGATATAAATATCTTAAAGTTACGGATAAAGACGTAAAAAGTATCATATTCGTAGAATTGAAAAAATTAAACCTTGACATGGGCTCGATTCCCGTGTCCATGTATCATTTTTCAAATTTACTAAAACTTTTATTTTCTCCCCCACCCCCTTTTTTTTGTAATTTTCTTTCAAAACTGGTGACCTGGTGGTCTAGGGGTAAGGTGTCAGACTTCTGTGCTGGCGGCCGGGGTTCAATCCTCGGTCCCGGCACAGATTTAAATTACCAAACCCTTCCTTCACCTCTGACAAGACATCTTGTGAATGTGAGGAATGCCAGGCCTCCACCATGGTTCGGATTCCACGTTTAACTGTAGGTCCTTCATTTCATCTCACAATCAATCACCTTACCATTACACATTAGCGTAAGTGCGTATAACCCGATTGGGTAGTAAGACGCGGTGCTAATAATAATAATAATAATTCTTTCAAAACTATTTTTTTTCAAAACTGATGACTTCAGTTTCATCTAACCTGTCGAAATAAAACATCGCCATTTGACCTTTCCCATCTCGTGGCTGTGTATGACTGTGGGGCTATAACATTCGTGCAGGTAATTGCTTATAAATTGTTTATAGTTTTACTTTCCATATCGAATGTAAAGTCTATCCCATTCAATCTCCGGTTTTTGTTTTGAGAATATCTAACACAAGTTCTATGAACCCTGTCTTAAGCAGGGCTGCCATACGAACAATTTGTGCGATTTCATACAAGATTGTCGCACGCGAGCGAGTTTGATTCGTCACGATACCTTTTGGTTTAATAAACTAGGGAAACAAATTGCCTTCGTCGTACATTGTTTAATATGACTAAATAACTCGTATTAATAGTTAAAAAAATATAAAATTCGTGGAATAATATAATTTTAATAGTACATCTCGTGTGTGACAATTTTATTTTTCTCATGGCATCTTACTTTTTTTATTTAGCACCGCGTCTTACTACCCTTTCGGGTTATACGCTTAAGTATTAATTAGGCTAATGGGCTAGGAATTTGGAAGGTTTAATTTAGAGGAAGTGAACCCGCATTTGCGTGGAGGGAGAGTGGAAAACCATTTAAGGGAAAACCGCCCTCCAGTTCACCCGACCTAGATTAGAACCTCGATCTCCCCGTCCTCAGCAGTCGAGCTCAACACGACTAGCGCGTTAGCCAACTACGCCACCGAGGCGGGTTGCTGATAACCGGGAGGGCTAGCAGGATGAGGTGCACGGATAAAAGAAGGGGCACTACTAACTACACTGTTGATCTAGACAAGTCGTTGTAGGTAGTAATAATATTCATCGTTTATCTTTGCCGCTTGGAAAATTGCCATACATTAAAAATGATTTACAGCATCCGTTTGAGTTTTACTCTATTAAAGATTGCGATCAGTACATTGTTATAGAACCAACCATTCAAAGTAATCAATCAAACAAGATATATGAATATAGGGGCCTATGAAACTAGTTAATTTGTTTGAAATTTTCAAATTAATTTTGTGTATTTTAGATCCAGCGTCTCCTTATCCCGTTAGAATTATACGTCCAGGTAATAATTACTCTAGTGTGTTATGAATGGGAAAGGTTGACTTTATAATTTGCGTACCCACGTTTAATCGGAGGGGGCGAGTGGAGAATCGCACTCAGTACATCTGGCCGGGATTTGAACTCCGAAATCCCCGTCATTGGCAGGCTAGTCTATTGTCGGGGTGATGCCTTAGACCAGGGGTTGGAAACCTTTTTAGGCCTCGATCGATCTTAATATTTATCAAAGGTCCCGCGATCTCTCTTCATTTATACAACTTGTATTTATTTTTTAAATTCAATATTTCCTCCAATACTGCCTTTATATAAAACACGGAAAATAAATAAAATTTACACTCTATATAACCTTAGAGGTAGCAGTATTACCTAACGGATTACACTATGGACCTATCTTATAAGCTGTACCATAGTGGAAGAATGCAAGGTAAGCTTGTCTTTTCGTGACGATGTAGTTTTCTTACGCGATCGACCGAAAATTGCTGTGAGATTGACCTGTTGGTGATCCCTGCCTTAAGAATAAGAAAACTAAGCAAGCCATTGTAGGCCAAGGAGGTTTGAAGAACAAGAAGATTAAGCTAACCATTTTGCGCCAAAGAGGTTTGAATAACAATGAAGTTTAAGCATACCATTGTGGGACAAGGAGGTTTGAAGATCAAAAAGTTAAACACGCCATTGTAGTCCAAGGAGATTTGAAGAATTGGAAGGCTAAGCAAGTCATCCACCTAGGAGGTTTGAAGAACAAGAATATTAGGCTAGTCATTGTGCGCCAAGGAGGTTTGAAGATCAATAAGTTAAACACGCCATTGTAGTCCAAGGAGATTTGAAGAATTGGAAGGCTAAGCAAGTCATCCACCTAGGAGGTTTGAAGAACAAGAATATTAGGCTAGTCATTGTGCGCCAAGGAGGTTTGAAGATCAATAAGTTAAACACGCCATTGTAGTCCAAGGATATTTGAAGAATTGGAAGGCTAAGCAAGTCATCCACCAAGGAGGTTTGAAGAACAAGAATATTAGACTAGTCATTGTGCGCCAAGGAGGTTTGAAGATCAGTAAGTTAAACACGTCATTATAGTCCAAGGAGATTTGAAGAATTGGAAGGCTAAGCAAGTCATCCACCAAAGAGGTTTGAAGAACAAGAATATTAGACTAGTCATTGTGCGCCAAGGAGGTTTGAAGATCAATAAGTTAAACAAGCCATTGTAGTCCAAGGAAGTTTGAAGAACAATAATATTAGGCTAGTCATTGTGCACCAAGGAGGTTTGAAAAACAAGCAATTTAAGCATGCCATTGTGCGACAAGGAGGCTTGAAGAATTGGAAGGCTAAGCAAGTCATCCATAAAGGAGGTTTGAAGGTCAAGAAGGTTAAGAAAGTCACCACGCACCAAGAAGCTTTGAAGATCAAGAATAATTTGCACATCACTGCGTAGCAAGGAGTGTTGAAGATCAAGAAATCTCTGCGCACCAAGGAGGGTTTGAAATGTGGAAGTTAAAGAAGGGACTTGAGCACTATTATCAGATCTTACTTCCAAGAGCGGAGATTTCCTAACCGAGCTCGCCGTAGAGAAAGGTCGTTGATCTCAGACAATACGATGAGTCGGGTGGCGCGGCACATGTGACCAAACAATGAAGATCAGGCCCGCGGGGTGACCACGTGGCCATCTGACACGTGGAGGGGAATAGGGGGGGAGGTCGGGTCGATGTGGCACAAGTCACCCACCCCTCACCGTTCCTTCAAGTAGGCCACCGAGCCCGGTCGTCGGTTCGGTTCCACTCGATGGACCCGTGGTTAATGCGCGTAGTCGTTCATCGCTGAGTTATGGCTCAGCTTGTCAGCTCTCACACTTGGCTGAGCGGTTCCCGGTTCGATCTACTACTGAGGGGGTGGATGGAAATTGGTATTATATATAGGATGGCACCATATATATCTTTATATACACCACGCCTTTTTTGTTTTTGGATTTTTAGCACTGTGTCTTACTACCAATTCGGAATGTATATAAGCCATATTTATACTTCTCGAGTAGGTATAAATTGAGAAAAATTAAAATGAAATTCACCCACATTTATGTGGAGTGAAAATAGGAAGTAATTTAGGGAAAAAAAACTCAGTACACTCCACCACAAGCAAACAAGAGTAGATAACTTTGGTATTTAGTTCGTTCGCTCAACGATGGGGAAATGAACAGTATGTATTATTAAAAAATAAATTATGTTATTTGATAACAAACAGCTCAGTTTATAGGAATTTAGCGTATAGCTTGAATAGGTAGTAAGACGCCGTGCTCAATATATATATAT
>CABEEJ010004538.1:9569-42497 GCA_901482245.1 Timema douglasi
GGGGGACTTCCCTCGATGAGAGTCGTAGCTCATCCTCTCCCATCACCAGCAATCCAGTATGTTGTGGGCCTGAAGGCTTAGACTGCGTGACCAATGGTGTGTGTAGCATGGTTTTTTAATCAACGTCTTCCAAACCCTAGTCCACTACACCTTATAGCCAGTGTCATATCAAGGTGACATGTGTAAAGAAGAGTTGTCCACAGTAACCGTCACCCACCTCGGTGGTGTAGTTGGCTAACGCGCTAGTCGTGTTGAGCTCGACTGCTGAGGATGGGGAGATTGAGGTTCGAATCTCGGTCGGGTGAACTGGGGGTGATTTATCCTAAATTGTTTTCCACTCTCCCTCCACGCAAATGCGGGTTCACTTCCTCTAATTCAGCCTCTTAATTCCTAATCCATTAGCGTAGTTAGTAATTAAAGCGTTTAACCCGAACGGGTAGTAAGACGTGGTGCTAAATATTATTATTGCCCACCCGTTCAATATATCTAACCAATCTTATGATTGAATGAATAATACCGATGTGGAAGGAGAGGGGTGTAGCCGTTCTCTATTCTGATGAGAGGTCAGGGTTCGATCCGTGTGGCCGAACGCACCGTTGTTTCTCATTCCATACCCACGCCAGTTCGGAGGTACACCTCCTTCGCGACGCTGTGAGATCGAAGTTATCTCCTGAAGTTAGTTGAAGCTTTACTCGAAACGCCCAGGGGTAGATTAATGACTTTGCCGCCCATAGGCAATAGATAATTTGCCGTCCACTTTTCCTACCTTAATTGCTAACCTTCTAAATCCCCGTTTACCCCCTGCAAGCCCTCATACACAGACACATATATACCATATACACAAGTGCTATCTGTGGAATGACAGATAAAAAGTGCTTACATTATTTTATTATTTATTATTGCGAGGTTTTTAAAAAAAAAGTAAGAATCTAAGCAGACTTTAAAAGTATAAAGTCTGCATTAGTAGGATTCTAGAACATGTTACTACAAATAAAATATTAGCATTTGCACAATAATAAAATAGTCTACATTATCTTTCGCCTTGATTTCTGCTGAGCGAACTGGTCGATGATGCCAGACAAATCCCTTTTATCCAATAAGTGACCTTCAATTAAGACGATTGTCGGTGAATTAAGGCGATACTCTGTCATGTTGGTAAGCAGATACAGCAAACCACAACAATCACTCACACGATGAAGCCATAAAATTATTTTAGCTGGCAGAAAAAGATATGTATTTTTTTCGTCATTCGAAATTTGTCGCCCCTAAAATTTGCCACCGTAGGCACGTGCCTATTATTAGGCCTATGCGTAAATCGGCCCATGGACGCACCAAAGCACTGTCAACGTAAGGAAGATAAAAGGAGGGAATACAATTAGCAGTTCACTCTACGAGTCCTTTTGTTTGTGTATACATGTTACCCTGCCGATATCTACACCTTAGATTAACTCTTTTAATATGTGTGTGTCAAACGCAGCCACTACATCACAAAAACCAATTGGTAAAAAATAGATCTCACACATTTAACTTCCGACGTAGTTTCTTTTCAAAAATAATGTATTTATAAAAATTATTATTATTATTATTATTATTATTAGCACCACGTCTTACTACCCACTCTGGCTATACGCACTTGCGCTAATGTGTAATGAATGTTAGGGTGATTGTGAGATGAAATGAAGGACCTACAGTTTAACGTGGAATCCGAACCACGGTGGAGGTCTGGCATTCCCCACATTCACAAGTTGTGATTAATACACGTCTTGTCAGAGGTGAAGGAAGGGTTTGGTAATCAGATAAATCTGTGCCCTGACCAAGGATTTAACCCAGGACTCCCAACACAGAAGTCCGACACCTTACCCCTAGACCACCAGGTCACCCATACATAAAAATAATTAATTTTGTAATATTAGTTTTATTATTATTTTTGAAATTGTAAAGAAGTTAAATCTCCCAATCAAAAACGTCGGTTTACTTCTAAATCAAGGTCCCGAGCCGATTGGTTTAAATGACAGGACCGGCTCCCACAGTTTTATATATAAGGGTGAAAAGACATCTCCTCCAACACCCCCTCCCCTTTCTTTTATTTCCACCCGTCAATTTGCGGGGAAGTAAATCGGAGAATAACGAGCACCGCACGGTCCCGTCTGGTTGCGTCGTCCACGATCCCGTACGAAATTAATGAGGTCATGAGACGAGTGAAGCCGCAGGAACAGAAGGGGGGAAAGGGAGTGGAACAAGAGGGGGGAAGAAGAATTGGGCAGGGAATCTGTCGTACGATCAACTCGGTCCAAGCAACAAAGATCCATAGCGCTACCCAATTAAGAACCCATCTCTCGGCCGATTAACCGAGATATTAGGTAAGCCTTAGTTTACCCTGAAAGCTGGCAAGCTTAACCCACTCTACGTCTTAACTTAATAGGGTCAATAGGTGACCTGGTGGTCTAGGAGTAAGGTGTCAGACTTATTTGCTGGCGTCCGGGGTTCAATCCTCGGTCCTGGCACAGATGTATCTGATTGCCAAACCCTTCCTTCACCTCTGACAAGATGTGCATTAATCACTACTTGTGAATATGAGGAATGCCAGACCTCCATCATGGTTCGGATCCCACGTTAAACTGTAGGTCCTACATTTCGTCTCACAATCACCCCACCACTACATATTAGCGTAAGTACTTATAGCCCGAACGGGTAGTAAGACGCGATGATAATAGTAATAATGATAATAGGGTCAAAACACAGTCCGTCAAGGTGAGGCTACTTTTCAAAGAGGTTGGCGAACGATATGACGACATTAAACGGGTGTTGCTGCAGATAGAACCTTATAGCGCGGAAACCTTTTAGCATTAATATTACATTAAAAGTTCAAGTAATACTTTTATGTTTACTTTATTCATCGTTATTAAAATATAATGTACATTCGTTATTCGTGAACGATGATTTTCAACAAACTGCGTGTCCGTCCCGAATTAAGGAAATAGTATAACAGGGTGTATACTCAAAGTAAACAAAGTTTCATGAGAATTTCAGGTTCTTTCAGACGATTTTAAGATTCATATAATTCTACCTATAATCCTAAGATGAGGTGATTAAATAAAGTATGATTACCTTAGCTCCTTTGGTTACAGATTTACTTATATATAACAAGACGCCAGGTTCGATTACTGGTGAAGATCAAAGGTGTGAAATAGGGTTCGTTTACCCGCCTAGGTGGAGTAGTTGACTACCGCGCTAGTTTTGTGTCGAATCAGACTGCCGAGGACGGGGAGACCGAGGTTCGAATCTCAGTCGGGTGAACTAGGGGTAGGGTTTCCTAAATGGTTTCCCCCTCTCCCTCCACACAAATGCGGGTTTACTTCCTCTAAATTTGACCTTCCCACTTCCTAATCCATTATCGTAATTTGTACTTAAGCGTATAACCCGAACGGATAATAAGACGCGGTGCTAAATAAATAAATAAATAAATGATAAAGTGTTCGTTTCGTTTTGATACCTTTTAAATATATAGCGTTGGAACTGATTTATATGTAACAAAATTAATTTAGAATAATTCCCTGAGTAAACGATACTTTATCCGCAAATTTATTTTAAGGTCGTGCGTTAAAAATTATTTTTTAGTTAAATATGTTTTCCGTTTGGCTTCTTCAATTACTGTATGCAAAAAAAAAAGCGCAACGTCGGAAGAGGAGTGTGACCAAAAGTCCAGCAAAGCCCGATAGAGATGGTCACTCACTACCTGACCAGGTATCACGTACTTTAGTTTGATTGAATAAGGATAGTCTTAAAGAATAGTTAGCTACCACCTCGGTCAGCAAGAAAGTATCACTAGCTATCAAGCCACCCGGCTTAAAATACAATAATCTATGTCGTTTTCTGGAACTACTTCTCTAGTCGGCCAAGCTTATATTGATTTCGCCCCTCTCCTATAACAACCATTTGTCAAATCAATAAGTAAGAGGTGAAAGAAAAACACGAAATTTCTTATCTCAAGATAAAGAGGAGAGCTTGCGGTCAGTTCTTCAATACCTTAAAATTGTCTGTTGCGAGTTTATAAAAAATTACTATATTTGTTAGAGGAAGGTTAAATCTAGAGCTCTTTTTAATCAAGCCATCTCATAGCTCCACTTAATATGCTTAAAATGACGTTGAAAATGATCTAATGTCACATTTGCACACGTTTATTTCTATTAATTAAACTCAAAACTGTAGATTTTTTAAGGGGAAAGAGACCAGTTGAAATATTTTGATTTGATTTTGGCGTAAAACATATTTTGAAATAAAGCATCGTATAATTAAATATTGCATTAGAGCTTAACATCTAAGGGGCAATTTCTCGCTTACTGAAGCGGCCCTCTTAAGACGTGGTTCGAAGAACATTGCCGTTTAGATTCCATCAGATAAAACAGTCTCGTTAAGGCTCAAGGCTAGAAAGAGCCCTGAAGAAGGGAAAGTTTAACACCGCACAAAAGGGCCGGTTCCAAACCCCGCCAATGAATGGGGAAAAGGGTAAGGGGCATCAATCAGATGGTATCTCCCTCCCTATTCAGAATCGCCAAACAAAGGTTTATCATTTAGAGCAGGCCCGTCAAACTGTGGCCCGAACACTGATCCTGTGTGGCCCGCGGACCTTATTATTACCGAACACACAATGCGACCCAATTCATATTTTTATGTACGTTTGAGGGAACACAACATTTCGGAATTTGGAATAATTTGAGGAAATCTGGTATGCGAGGTTGGTGTAGCAAAATTTGTACTTTTTCATTGATTGATATCAATTCCTANAAAAAAAATCAGTGGTCTAATCTTAAGGCACCGGCCAGTAACGTAAGCTCGCGGTCCAGGTACGAACCACCGACTGATTTTATTTGGCTTGCAAAAGATTTAGCAAACAAACAATATTTGTATTTATTAAATAGACTATTTTAATAATAATTAATATGTGATAAATATAAAGTTGAAAATTTTTGCTGGATATTTTTTTCAAACCGGCCCATCAAATTTATTTTTAAACACACATAAGACTGAAGATATCGTAACGGTTACCAAACCCTGGTCTAAATTATCACTATCGTGTTAGACTGGCATGTTTATGACATGAATATCAGGGTTCGAAAACCGGTCGGGTGTATTGAGGGTGCTTTTTCCAAACTGGTTTTCTATTCTCCCTCCACGCAAATATGGGTACACATCCTATGAATATAACCTACCTAATACTCAAAACCATTAGCGTAATTAGTGCATAAGCGTGTAACCCAAACGGGTAGTAAGACGCGGTGCTAAAAAAAAAGTTGAATTAAAGAGGAAGTGTACCTGAATTAACGTGGAAAGAGAGTGGAAAACCAATTTGTAAAAATCGCTCTCAGTACGCCCAACCGAGATTCAAACCCGATCTTCACCTCGAGCTTTCCGTCACTGACAGGTTAGTTAGTCTGTTGCAAGTGACGCCTTAGAAATGGTTGCCAACTAAGTGGGTCTAAGAAAAATTAAATCTGCACACCCAAAATACGCGATGTTTGGCAACACATAGGCATACTTATGTAAGAAGTCGTTTTCTCACAGACATAGTGTCTATATATAGTGTTGTCAACAAATTATGAAAGTGACTTTGGCACAACATGTAAAGACGAATATTCGCAATATTGTTGAATAAAAGTTTCATATTTTAAGTAGAAAAAATTAGTTATTTAGTCTTAATCTTATTATTATTTAAAAAGGACTTTATTCTTTTCCTTAAAAAAAATAATACGATAGTGCAGCGAACTCAAACAGTGCTACGCGAGCATCTTTCAGGGGAAACGCGAGAAGCTCTCAAGGGAAGATTGGCAAAATAACAAGAGACTTATGGAAAACCATAATTATTGGCAGTTACCATTATATGGTTATTTCCAACCCTCTTATTCCCCTATTTGCTCGGCTGGGGACTGATTTCTGAGAATTTTCAACGCTCTACATGACACCTTCTATATTAGCAATTTATGATGCCTTTCTCAACAACATATCTCTGTGAGAGTGGTTTTTCATCCATGGTGTACCTAAAAATAAGTACCGCAACGAACTAAATTTGGAGCCGGACCTCCGCTTGAAAATCTCAACTGGACAACCAGAAATCCAAAAGTTGTGCCAAGCCATGCATGCAGTCACACCCCTCTCACTGAAAAACTTTGGGATTCATACATAACATATAAGCTCCAGAATTACAATTACAAACTTTATATTTGAAAATATTGCATTTAGGTTTACTGTTTTTCTTTATTTTTGAACGAATTTGTGAAGAAAATGTATAAAAAAATTCTATAGAATTTTTACAGTAAAATTATGTCTTGTCAACTGATCAAAACAATTTTAAACCTTTCATTTGGAATTATCTTGGAGGTACATTAAACTTTTAGTCATGGTTGAGGGGTATAATCTAAAAAAAAAAAGTTTTGGGAACCACTGCGATAGTGAGTTAGAAATATTTTCAACTAAGATACTGGCTATATATACATATATATATATATATATATATATATATACATATATATATATATATATATACATATATATATATATATATATATATATATATATATATATATATATATAATGTGGACCCCTCGGTATTTTAAATGTTTAATATGGCGCCTGTTCCAGAGAGTTCTCACGCCCTTTTACCTCTGTAAAACACGTCGAGCTCTCAGTAGTTAGTTAGAACCTTGTAACTTGTTCGATACCCACTCAATGGTGTTCATTTATTTTTAAGTTTGCTTTGAGGCCGTTTCCTATCGGTGACGTAGTAGCAAATCAAGAGAGGATTTCCCCGTGTTCAAAAGTATTTACGTTTTATTCGGCGGGGTTTAAATCTATAACATTGATTTAGAAGCTCCATTAATTATTTAATAATTCTAAAAATAGTTTTTACAACATCAAAGAAAACATTGTTTGGGCTTAATATTTTTTTTTTTTTTTTAAATTAACTGTCATAATGTCAGACTATTTATTTAAGTTATTCCCGAAATTGGCCGGAATCTTCCAGTAGATTAACAAAAAGTCGGTGGATGAAAATGTATATCTCAATTTGAACAGTTAATCCCCAAGTATTACCAAACCCTTCCTTCCCCTCTGACAAGACATCTTGTGAATGTGGGGAATGCCAGGCCTCAACCGTGGTTCGGATTCCACGTTAAACTGTAGGTCCTCCATTTCATCTCACTATCACCCTACCATTACACATTAGCGTAAGTGCGTATAATCCGAACGGGTAGTAAGACGCAGTGCTAATAATAATAATAATAATAATCCCCAAGTATAAAATAATAAACTTGATTCAAACTTTTAAGTGATTTAAAAGTTCGTCATTAAAATGTGTCGTTTATAAGGTTGTTGCACGTCGGTATGATTGTGTATTAGGGGGGATGGGGTGGGGAGGGTAACAATAGCAGCTGGGATGTGGGACAGATACAGAGAAGTGGGAAAACAATAATTACTCCCGCGGCTATTCCTTTACAAACCAATGGATGCAGAATGACATGCACCAGTGGATTGCCAAATGGTTTCACACATAGTTTATACCATCTATTTGTTTTTTTAAATAGATCAAATGAATAGAACGTTTTAGTAGAATTAGCTAAATCCATTTTTTTTCTTTCTTTACAGAAATCCGTAGCACACTGTAGGCTACTTAATTTAAAAAAACGGCTAATTAGTGATTCACTTTGTGTTTTTAACACCACGTTTCACTACCCATTCGGGTATATGTATATTAAGTTCGCTAAAATAAGGATGAAGGACAAATTTCACAGGAAATTTATCAGTATTAAATGGCGCAAGAGAGAGACTGGAAAACAATTTGAGGGGGAGGGGGGGACTAGCTCACTACACCCACCCAGGATTCAAACCCTCGACCTGGTAAGGCATTAATCTAACAATAGACTGAATTAGCTTTAAAGAGGAGGTCAAGGTTCAAACCTCAACTGGGTGATGTACTTGGTAGTAACTTTCCCAATACGGACCCACTCATACCTCTTAAGGTGGTGGTGTAGGGAACGCGAGAAAAGAACGGTATCTCTGCAATATTTGGAACAACACTTTTTATTGGTCAAAATAAATAAGATATTTATCCAGTAGAAACATTAGTTTAATTTTCTTCAGATGGTTGTATAAACAGTTGTTAAATATATGTCATGCGCTTAGCGGCGAAGAAAAAGTTATTAAATTACAAGGAACCCCTTAACAGATATTAAAAAACTTTGTAAAAACCGCTATGTTTCTTCTGGAGAAATATATGATTTATTTTGATCCAGGTGACCTGGCGGTCTAGGGGTAAGGTGTCAGACTTCTGTGCTGGCGGCCGGGGTTCAATCCTCGGTCGCGGCAAAGATTTATCTGATTACCAAACCCTTCCTTCACCTCTGACAAGACATCTTGTGAATGTGAGGAATGCCAGGCCTCCACCGTGGTTCGGATTCCACGTTAAACTGTAGGTCCTTCATTTCATCTCACAATCACCCTACCATTGCACATTAGCGTAAGTGCGTATAACCCGAACGGGTAGTGAGACGCGGTGCAAATAATAATAATAATATTTTGATCAAAAAAAAGTGTTGATATAAAAAAATGCAAGAATACTTCCCTTAACTCGCGTTCCCTTCACTCCCACCTTAAACACAACTATGATAAAACGCAATACATAATAAAACTTTATCATGTATTGTCTATGTTTGCGGTAAAGGGGAGATAGAGGTTCGAATCCCAGCAGGTGTTTTTTTTATTGCTAAATGGTTTCTCACCTAAATGTGGGTTCACTTTATCTCAATTCTACCTTCCAATTAGTGTAATTAAATACGATGATGCCCAGGCCGAGTAGTTAAGACGTGGAGGCACGTTAAATAATAAAAATGCAAAAGGGTTCCAATTTTATTTTAAACCATATTGTACCGTGGGAACCGAGCAGTTGAAAACCATATGGTCTCCTTAGCCAGGGCATTTCGAAGAAAGAAAGAAAACAAAAGTAGTAGATAGTTCTCCCACCTCCCTGTTCTCGCAGCACCGCTCACCTGAAGACCAGAGAGGAAGGGCGTGTCCCTGGGACAGTGAAGATAGTCCCTGGGAGGAAGAATGAGAGGAGTAATGGCCGGAAACCAGGACTCGACGAGGCGAGACCAGGCGGGGGAGGGGAGAGCCAAGATTGAGGAATGTCCATAATCATCATCATCATCCTAGGGATCTCTACTGGGCCTCATGCCCTATGACCCCTTTGACGTCTTTATGAGGCACGCTACTATTTTAATGTGCGTAAACTTTGCTTTATTATCTTTTAATAAAAAAAAGGGGGGGGGTTACATCACCGTAAGACTCACAAGATGTAGGATTCTGATTAAAAAAAAGAAACTTAAAAGAAACTTAAAAAAAACTTTTCTACCTAGGCAACACCCACATTATCAGCCGCATTGTCGAAAGCCACTCTCGTGGTAAATTAGATTGCCAGTGATGGGTAGATCAGGGTTTGACCCCCGGTCAGGTGATTTTGTGTATTATTCTACAATGTCTTCCACTTTCCTTATAAGCAAATGGGGGTATATTTCCTCTAAAATTCTACCTTCATCATACTTAATCCATTGAGGGTGATTAATATATTTGTATAGCACGATGTAGGTCCTCCATTTCATTCATTCAAAATGTTTTAATAAATTTTATAACCCACAAAATAACAAATGTGTGTGCAGAGCGTCCTACTACCTGTTCCGGCTACACACATATTTAAACTAGTGTGTTAGGGATGAGGAATAGTGAGGAAAATAACATTTAAGGGAAATGTGGCTGAATTTGCGTGGAAATAAAGTAGGAAACAATTTAAGGGGAAAAAACTGACCAGAGATTCGAACTCTGATCTCCCCGTTACGTGAGTGGGCGAGTGAGGAAGATGGGTAGTGTGGAAATCCATCTCTCAGGTCACCCGGACGAGATTCGAACCTCAACCTCCTAACCACCAACAATAAATTATATTAATGTCTTGGACCACGTGGTCACCGTGCGAGAAATTGCCACGCAGAAATTAAGTTCTAATAGAATATTTAATGCTACGATAATTTATTTCAAAATATGGTTCACGCTAAAATAAAGTCAAAAGATTCCAACAGGGCTCTTTTTCTTTAACAACCTTATAGTTTGAGTTTTATTAAAACAAATGAATGTGTGAAAATGTGACCTTAGCTCATTTTCAGAAATTTTGCATCGTATTTGTGGAGTTGTGAGACTGTCTTGATGAAAAAGGGTTAGAAGTATTTTAGCCTTTCTTTAAAAAACACAAATAATGTTTACTTTCTCGAGATTTTACAGGTAGACCCCGAGATTTTGATGAATTTCACCGTTTCATGATCCCCCGAAAACGAAAAAGTGTTTTTTGAATTTCCGTCTGACTGTCTGTTTGTACCCCCGAATAGAGCCTAAACTATTTTACCAACCGGGCTAAAACTTGGTATCTAAGGGTGTCATATGGTTGGTTGGCCCGAGGGGATTTTGGAATAGGATATCTAACTAAAATTATTAAAGGTAGTTTACTGAAGAGTAAAAAGAGAAAAAATCGCTTTTCTCAAAACCAGCTCTAACGATTTTAATTAATTTTAATTTTAAAGCATTGATAAATATTATAAACAAAATGGCTACTCTCATTTTTTTCGGCAAAATGACTAAGGGCTGCGGGCAGAAGCGAAAATTCTCGTTTTTTTTATCACATCTCCGAAACTATTTGAGATATGAAATTACTTATCATTGATAATATGTATGTCTATCTGTAATACAAATATTTTATGAGAACCTTATTCTTATAAAACCAATAATTTTCAAGATAAACGCAAATATATATATATATTTTAACTTTTCTAACACTAAAGGTCAAGTATTGCGACCGTATACAAAAATCTAACCCCAGATGTTGATGAATGTCAACGTTTCATGACACCCCGAACAATAAAAATATGTTTTTGCAATGGCGTCTGTCTATGTGTCTGTTTAACCCTAAAATTAAGAGTAGTTTAATTAAGGGCGAAAAGGGACAAAATCGATTCTCTCAAAATCAGCTCTAACGGTTTTGATTAGAATTCGTATGTAGGCGTTGATTAAGGTTATAAACAAAATGGCTATTGTTTTCCCATGAAGATGACTTTAAGGGTACTTTTACAGACGCGAAAATTTCTATAACTCCGCAACTATTTGAGATACTAAATAACTTATCATTGCAAAAATGGCTATTGTTTTCCCATGAAGATGACTTTAAGGGTACTTTTACAGACGCGAAAATTTCTATAACTCCGCAACTATTTGAGATACTAAATAACTTATCATTGCAAAAAATGTAGCAATATTAAAAATGCAAAACTTGTATATTTTGAAATATGTTTTTATATAACTAAGAGTTTCTGAAATATTGGCAAATATATTAATATAATTTTGTTACCTCTAGTTGAACAGAGAAACTAATGTTTTAACGCAATAACTCTCTAATGTCAGCGAGTAATTAAATTTAGGTTTTTCAAAAAAGTGTATCGTTATTTTTCCTTTAACCTCTTAGGAGAAATGTTTGTACAAAAATTATCTATCGCCCTCATTTTAAACTCAATAGTCAATATTTACCATTTTTACTGGTCAAATATCATAAATAAGAATTTAATAACAACACGATGACCTGAAGATGTGCATCACCTAATAAAATGTTAAAATTTTAATCGAAAGTCTAAATTTTAATACGAAGTATTGACCTTTGTGGACCCAATAACGATATTTTTTTTATTTGTCCAAACATACAAATGAGGACGTTAATTCTTTGAAAATAAAATTATAAAATTTAAAATCGGAACTAAAAAAAAGAGTTTTACGTAAGTATAGTGCAATTTATGCTTTACTTTGCTAGTGTATATTATTTCGTTTCACACGAGTTTTGAGTAAATAAATCTCCAATTTTAAAGATTAGCGCGAGAAAGTCCGTGTGGAGTTCCGTACCACTTATGATAGATTTTCAATACAAAATTTTAAGGTATTTGATACCATAAATTTCACAATTTTCTTTCCCCCTCTTTCCTAATGACATGATAATATAAGTGGCTATAGGTGAAGGGCGAGAGAGTATAATCTAAGAAATAACAGTGTGGTAGTTCCAGAAAATAACATAAATAATTATACTTTAAGCCATGTGAACTGTCAGTGAATGATACTTTTCGCTGACCATGGTGGCTGCCTTAAGGTAAGGTGAAAGGGGACACCAGAAAAGGTAAGAGTTTTTGCAGTTTTTATAGCAAAACATTTTAATAAATCAACTAATTCTCCAGTAGAATGGTAGAGTTTAATTTTATTCACAAAGTGATATCAACAATTCTTGGATATCTGTCAACGAAGGGTGTCCTGGAATTTAATGACAACTTTTCCTCTTAATTTAAAAAGTTTTTCATCTAATGCCGCTATGCTCATGACATATATTTAACAACTGTTTATATTCCCATGTGAAGTAAAATTATTAATCTATATTTATAATGAAGCAATATTTTTAGTATTTAGGCCAAAAAATCTTTTGCTCTACAAACTACAAACACTTATTTTTTTGTCCTCTACATCCCTGCCTTAAAGGTTTTGTTTAATTGGTTAGGATGAGGAAGGTATTAAAGAGTAACTAGCATGGATAGAGGATCGAGTTGATAAATAGCTCTAAAGGAAGATTGTAAAACCATAGCGATAGATCTTATGAATACGGTAGAAGACACAATCATCCCGTGTGAACCAGGCCAGGATCCAAAACGTAAGGTTGTCCATCAACGGCGAACAAGAGAAATGAGAGTCTAACGTCTTAAATCGCGCGGACATCAGCCCGGCCAGACACGTTTAGAAAGGTTTTTTTTTTAATATATACTCGTCTACATCGTAAAAATATCACAGTGGGCATTTCTATGCGATTTAAAAAAAACATTGACACCATTTGTCAAAAGCAACAGCCGTAGAACACACATACCTAGGCGAATGAACACAAGTAAATAGATGGAAGTGACCCCCAGGACTGCCGTACAAGTGTCTATAAAAGTGCGCCGACTATGGCTACATACTGAAAGCGCACAAGGTGGATGCATCAAACGCGTGCAATATGACAAACCCGCCTCGGTGGCGTAGTTGGCTAACGCGCTTGTCGTGTTGAGCTAGACTGCTGAGAACGGGGAGATCGAGGTTCGAATCTCGGTCGGGTGAACCGGGGGTGGTTTTTACTAAATGGTTTTCCACTCTCGCTCTCCACGCAAATGCGGGTTCATTTCCTCTAATTCAACCTTCCCAATTCCTAATCCATTAGAGTAGTTAGTACTTAAAGCGTATAACCCGAACGGGTAGTAAGACGCGGTGCTAAATATAAATAATACATATGACAACATTGCGTGTTGGTTCGTTCATCAACGACACATCGCTATTTCAATTTGAGGTGTATTGAGTTTGCATCCTAATCAAAATAGCCTAACAACGTGGTTTTATTATATTATTGTAATTATTTTAAAGAGAAGGGTGGTTGATTACAATATGTGTTCGCCATCCCGCCCAATTATATTGGGTTTTTTCCCTGCAAACTTTTTATTCATATCTTCGAGCACTATTATTATTATTAGCACCGCGTCTTACTACCCGTTCAGGTTATACGCACTTACGATAATGTGTAATGGTAGGGTGATTGTGAGATGAAATGGAGAACCTACAGTTTAACGTGGGATCCGAACCACGGTGGAGGCCTGGCATTCCCCACATTCAAAAGATGTCTCTTCAGAGGTGAAGGAAGGGTTTGGCAATCAGATAAATCTTTGCCGGGACCAAGGATTGAGCCCCGGACCCCCAACGAAGCCCGACACCTTGCCCCTAGACCACCAGGTCAACTCGAGCACTATTGCTACGAGGTTTCTCCCTCTTGTGTGGTTTCTATGATCTCCAGCCGACTATATTATCACTTCTCCTTGGATCAGACATAGTCCGATGCTGCTCCAAGACGTATCAAATTGACTGTCCCCTTCCCAGTTTGACAGGGGCACAGACTCTCCCTCCCCACTTTCTATGATCCGTGATGAGGGTCTATTGTCTCAACTATGTAACTTCACCCCCACCCAATCCCTTTCCCATTCCCATTTCGATTTTATTTGGCTCATTGACTGTGCAACCGACCGACTAATAATCCTATTATTAATACCGACAATCTTTAAAAAAGAGCATTATCAAAAAGTTTTTTTTTACTTATGTATAATAACGTCTTTTAAAAAAAAGTTTGACTTTTAAAAAAGAGGGAGTTCAACCGTGCTTGTCTTTTAGTCCGTTTAGTATGGTAATCGGTGTCAAATACGGGCACTGTAAGACAATGAGCTCGTTTATCATCATCAAATTAGAATCTCAATGCACATGCGCCGAAACGATCGTTCTTAAGGCTCGGTGGTTAAATCGGTTGAGTGTAGGTCGCTAAGCTCCAACTCCTCATCCTTTATACCCCATTCATGTAGGCCTGAATATGCTCGGAAAGGTGATAAGACATCCGACCAGAAAAAAAGACAACCAACCATTTTTAAATAAACCATATAAATACAGTTGGCAGTTTAAAATATTAATTGATATAGTTTCCTTTCTGTGCTGGGGAGTCCGGGGTTCAATCCTCGGTTCCGGCACAGATTTATCTGATTGCCAAACTCTTCTTTCACCTCTAACAAGACGTGTATTAATCACAACTTGTGAATGTGGGGTATGCCAGGCCTCCATCGTGGTTCGGATTCCACGTTAAGCTGTGGGTCCTCCACTTCATCTCACAATCACCCTACCATTACACATTAGCGTAAGTGCGTATAACCCGAACGGGTAGTAAGACGCGGTGATAATAATAATAATTTCCTTTATTATTTTGCGCCACGTCTTGTCACCCATTCGGTTTATGCACATATGTACTAATTACGTTAATATGTCAGGGATGAGGAAGGTTGAATTAAGAAGGAGTGTATCCACATTTGCATGAAGGGAGGAGTGGGAAACCTTTTAGGGAAAACTAACCTCAGTAGACCCGACCGGAATTAGAACCTCGGCTTCCCCGTCATCAGAAGTCTATTGCGAAAGTGACATCTTAAATCATGTGGCCACTGAAGCGGGTTTTCCTTTATCCATACGCCAAAGGTATTTCACCTCAACTGTACGTAGGCTAATCCACCATCTTCACGTAGCGTATCCTATTACTTCCAAAGTACCGTCATTATCTTTATCGCTATATTTTATCAACCTTAATTTATTGACAGTGTTACATAAACACCAACATAACAAAACATTACTCTGGGTGTATTATGTTCCATTTCAATGGCAAATACAGTCCCATTTTAATAGTAAAACCTTCTTTCTTAGCTAAAAAGTTGCATCTACTTTCACGTATTCATACGTCAAGTCATGTGATCTGCAGGTGTCACTTTTGATAGGTTTTATCAATACCTATAAAATAACACAAATAATACATTAAGATGTTCTCAATTTTTGCTGCCAAAATATTATTGTTGTATTTTTTAAAAGACCCTTTAGGTAAAAAAAAAAAATTGAGCTATGTTTTCTTGGGTTATTATCATTTATTTTAGAGTGGTAGTCACCAAAAATTCCGATGGAGGGGAAAAAGCAATTTTATCTTCAGATTAGCCAACAGTTATCTCTTATTTCTCAAATCCAAACAAACTATGTAAAACCTCAGGTTTGTGCACTAGGTGTTGTACCAAGAGGTACATGCACCTGTAACATCCTGAGTACCACCTTCCCTTTCAAGGGTCCCGTGTTGATGAATTCTGTGACAGGGCGAACTGAGGGGTGGCTTACATTCTGAGAGAACAAGCAGGCAAGGAACCACCAACCAGTAAACATTAATTACCAGAGGCTAAACCAACGTGGAGGATGTAACCTCTAAGTAGGGGGCGTGGCCCATTCCAGAAGATTTATACTTCTCGCCAAGGTGGAAAGGTAATCAACATGATCCCGGTTCTATGAAATCCTTATATTAGAGCTATACTGGTTTGCAAGGTCGAAGGGTAACCAAGGTAATCAACATGATCCCGGTTCTATGAAGTCCTTATATTAGAGCTATACCAATCACCAAGGTCGAAGGGTAACCAAGGTAATCAACATGATCCCGATTCTATGAAGTCCTTATATTAGAGCTATACCAATCACCAAGGTCGAAGGGTAACCAAGGTAATCAACATAATCCCGGTTCTATGAAATCCTTATATAAGAGCTATACTAATCATCAAGGTTGAAGGGCAATCAATGTAACTAATTTGATTCCACATCTAGCCTGTCCTTATATTAGAGCTATACTAATCACCAAGGTTGAAGGGCAATCAATGTAACTAATTTGATTCCACATCTAGCCTGTCCTTATATAAGAGCTATACCAATCACCAAGGTTTAAGGGCAATCAATGTAACTAATTTGATTCCACATCTAGCCTGTCCTTGTATTAGAGCTATACTAATCACCAAGGTTTAAGGGCAATCAATGTAACTAATTTGATTCTACTTCTTGCCTGTCCTTTTAATAGATCTATACTGATCGCCAAGGCCAAAAGGCAATTTTAAGTAGCCCAATATAATACTTTTTTCATTATAAGTAGATTATTTAATGCAATATTCGGGCCAAATTATTTTACAATCAATTTACAAACTGACTCAGTTGTAGAACAAACACTGAGTACATCAGTTTATTCAACGTAAAAACCTGTGATATACGAAACTTACCAATGATTTTTTAATACCGGGAATCGAACTGAGAACTTTAGCTCTTAACTAAATATGAAAACGTACAGTACTAACTATTACTTTTCCAACCGTGCCTCACAACATAAACTCATATTAAATTAATTATACTGATGGGTTAGGGATGAAAATCGAATTTAAAGGTAATGTAACCGCGTTTGCATGAAGTTACAGTGGGAAACAATTTAGAACAATCCTCCCTCGATACACCTAGCCAGGATTTTAGCCCTCATCTCTTTGTCACCGACAAACCAGACTAAATGAGGTTGGAATTTAGACCACGTGTGCACTGATGCGGTTCACTAACGATTGAGCTAAGGTGTCAAACTATAATTCTACTAAATGACTTTTAAAATCTACGATATTTTCCTTCTTCAAATAATAATAATACGCTAGTATATATTTTTTTTATATAAAAAGAATCGCTTTGGGAAAAACGGAGCCTGACATCTAAATCGTATCAGAAAGTATCGGAATTAACTTTAGTATAGGTTTAAAGTGATTCAATATTATCAAACCCAGTTTAAATAAACCTAGGTTTGATGACGATAGTCATAAAATTCCCTCAGGCAGTTCTTTTGAGAATTCTAAATGAGCTCTTTTCTAGTCCCTTAATTAAATGCCCACTCATGTACCCTTTTAGCACTAAGCTTATTACTCTTGTGTCAGAAACTTTGTGCATGTTCTTAGAACAAAAATTTACATAACTTTTTTTTAGTATACACTCGTCATAAACATGCTCATCCACTTATCATATATAATACATATTCAAGAAGTAATATTTCTTAACATAAGATTGTATTACTCAACATAATTCTTAGGACACCTAATTAGCATAAAGCCATGCCAATGACAAACCCAGAAATCATTTCAGGGGGAAAGGGGAATACATTTTATCGAAGCTATTGTTTTGGAAACATTTTCCTTTTATGAATTTTAGGTTTTTTTGTAATGTGTGTTGCGGTATACTTTTTAAACATTATGTCATTGCCTGGACTTAAATTTAAGCCAATTAATTGGCCACATCTTCAGTTTTCTAAATTAAAGATGTACACTAGTCCTACTTTTGATGGTAGCTAAACGATGTATTATATATATATATATTTATATATATTTATATATATATCTTTATATATATATCTACATATATATTCAAATATTGTTTAGAATAACGTCCCGCTCGGGTTATGCGCTTATGTACTAATTACACTGACGTGTTGGAAATCGAGAAAATTGAATTTAAAAGGAAGTGTATAAGCATTTGCGTAAAAAAAGGAGCTAAAAACCAATTTAGGGGAAAACCACCCTCAATGCATCTAACCGGGATTCGAACCCCAACCTCCCAGTCAACTGAAGTCCAGTCTACCGCGCTAGTAGCACCTTAGACCATTCGGCCTTTGAAGCGGATAGTCCTGATTAGAATAGTTTGCATCTCAAGAGAAGTAGGGGGGGGGCTAATGTTTCCCACTTCTCTGCTCCCCCTCTCCTCTACATTAAGGCGCACCCACCTGTGCTATAATCACATCTCCTTTGTAATTAGAGAGTTTGCTGCATCAGTAAGTTAAGTAAATTGTTCTAGATAGATCACTAAAGGTAAGCGCCCAATGGGTCGGTACCGCACGGACGGAACGGAAAGTACAACTAATCCGTAGCATTATTTTTTACCAAGATGCGCCCCCTACCTAGAAAGATACCACCGGTAACGGACTCTCCACCGTTCCGCCATTCGACAGAAAGTCCGGGCGAGGGTATTAAAATCAAGTGCGGTCCGGAATTTTTGGTTTCATCTTCAACCAGATCAGGAAATAATGTGTGGTATTACTTTATCCTGTTGATGCTGTGAACCTAGAATCGTCGTTTCCTACATTTTCTTCTCTCCTCTTCAATTAAAAGGCAACCAATAGCTTCAAACTCTTCCTCGCTTTCCATATTTAAATAATACGGTGAAATATCATTCACAAAAGCACAATCATAAACATGAAACAAATCCAACAATAACAGAAACGCAAACATTACTTCATTGAGCACGCAAACGAGAGGCTCACCTTCTGAGTTGAGAGCAGCTGGACGATCCGAGTCTCCGTCCGTGATGTCAGTGCGCAGTGTCTCCCCCTTCACCCCCCCCCCCNTCCAACCCACCCACCCAAATAGTAAAAGTTGCTGTGCGTTCCGTCCGTGGGGTACCGACCCAGTGGGCGCTTACCTTAATGGTTAATATACAGTAGCCCCATGGCTTCTTTGGTGCCGACTGACAGCTCACAGCTGTCAGCTAAAAGCTTTTAAAAGTTGCCAGACCAAATTATGTATCCCTACGTTGAACCATATGATCTGCAAAAACATGTGTTTCACAGCTGTCACTTCTGACAGTCAAAATTTAGGTATTATACCTAAATGTCAGAAGTCAGCTGTGAGCTGTCAGTCAGCACCAAAGAAGCCATGGGGCAACTGTATATACCTAAATTTTGACCGTTAGAAGTGATATCTGCTAAACACATGTTTTTTCAGATCATATGGTTCGGCGTAGGAATACATAATTTGGTCTGGTAGCTTTCCAAAGCTGTCAGCTGTCGGTCAGCACCAAATAATCCACGGGGCTACTGTACAATGCGTCGCAAACACTTGTCGTAAGCGTACTAGTAAGACGAGGTTATATTGTCCGACATCTTTAGCCCGGTACACACGACACAATTTATTGTAAAAGATGTGGACACACGATTGTGTCGTGCAAATACCTAATATTGTATAAGTTTAGTTTGCACGACTCGCTGCATGCAACATCTCGATCCTTGTAGGAAATAGAACAGGTGCTATTGCGACCATGTCTGATAGATGCTTACTTTTTTTAATTAATTATTGTGCCGGCTTCAATCCCAGTCGGGTGCACTGAGGGTACTTTTTCCTAAAATGGTTTTCCATTTTTTTTTTCCCCGCCCCCACGTAAATAAAGGTGCATTTCCTCTAAATTAAGCCTTCCTAATCCCTGACCCATTTGTATAATTAGTACATAGGCGTAAAATCTGGAACAGGTAGTAAAGGCACACTGCTTTAAAAAAAAAAGAGAGGTCTTGTTCAAGAAATTGTGTCATGTTTACCAGGCCAAAGTCATTATATAGGCCTATATATCTATATATTTTATTTAGCACCGCGTCTTATTACCCATTTGGGTTATACGCTTATGTACTAATTATGTTAACGGTATTAAGGATTAGGAAGATAATATTTAGATGAGGTATAGCCGAATTTGCATGGAGAGCAGAAAACCACCTTAAGTACACTTGACCAAGAGGTTAGACTATGTGGTCACCGAAACTGGTGTGTGTGTATATATATATATATATATAGATATATATATATATTTCTTCCTATTATCCTTGTAATTGCTATTTTTCTTTATATTTTTTTTTCAAGACAGTCGCCTTCGAACCAGAAAATAAACAACGGGTCTTAAGACTTCATTTACGAAATGCGGGTGGGGTGCGAATAATTAAAAACAACAAAAAACATTTCGTACAAATAATTTTTTTCTTTTAATTATTGCCTTCAATATATAAGGTTCAATAACGGGTTTATCTAAACTCGACGATGGGGGTGTTTTATAATAAGTGCACCATCTTTAAGGCGAGATGGGTTAAAATAAAGTAATGAACCCCGTTGAGAAAACCACCTCTAGGGCGAGAATCGAGCCTTGACCTCCCTGTCACTCAAACCCACTTTTTTTGTGATCCTTAAACTTAAGGTGTTGATGTAGATAACGCGGGAAAAGGCCAGTGCTTCTGTAGTTTTTATAGCAAAATATTTTTTGGCACCAAAAAATAAAATATTGTTCTAGCAGTCGTTGAATATCTGTAATAAACATAGCGGCATTAGATGAAAAACTTTTTAAAATAAGATAAAAAGTGTGTCATTAAATTCCACGACACATTCGACATCTATTCAGGAACCGATGATATCATCGTGTGAAGAAAATTTAACTATATGTTTGATATGAAGCGATATTAATTTATTTTGACAAAAAAAAAGTTTTTATATAAAAACTGCAAAACCACTTACCTTTTCTCGCGTCCCCTACATCCCCACCTTAATGTTCTAGAATAGTCAGTAGAAATTTATAAACGTCAGAAACTAAGCGATAACGTCAATTGGGGGGTGGGGGGGGGGTAGATGAAGGAGAACAAAACAGGGAGGAGGAAAATATAAGTAACAATACTATATTTTTTGTGATCACCCTCCCCCTCTCCTATTAAATTAATTAATTCGATTCACATTGCTCCTTTCTAGTCTCTTATATCAATTATCTTTGTTTCCGGGTGTTAAGTTCTTATCGATCAAACAAAATATGTGGGTTTCTAGAAATTATCTATGTTTACAAGTCTATAAATGGATATTGTCATAGAGAATAGTTTTGTATTCGTTCCGGTTGACACCAAACTAGTGTATTGTTGAAAGGTCTCGTCAATATTTAACCTAAGCACAACATCTTATTGTCAATAATTAAGCTACCCAAGCTACCCCCACGCGTGAAAAAATGGAGTGAATGATTCTACTAATAAGCTTTTAGTTCAAAACATGTACATGTATCTTTCTTACGACTGGTATTAATTACTATCCATATTATTCATAATAGATTTTTTTACAAAACAATATATTTTATTTATCATCTAAATAATTGAACAAGCTCTAGGGTTTTATTAAGGTAAATAGCAAAATCTAGAGAATTAGGAAGCAGTAAAAAAGATATATATTTGTTAATTTGTTATTTTAACACCACGTCCTACTACCCGTTCGGGTTGTACTCTTATGTACTAATTTCGTTAATGTTTTTATAGGCTTAGGAAGGTTATATTTATAGTAAGTGTACCCGTATTCACGTGGAGAGTGTGTAAAACCAAATAATGGGGAAAACCATCCTCGGTACACCACGACCGAGATTCGAACCTCGATCTCATCAACGGACAAGAGTAGCGCGTCTTAAACCATACGGCCACCGAAGCGAGTTGTAAAATATTATGATTTTTTCAAATCTATTTTAATAAAATGATGAGGTTTTTTTTTTCATTACTAATGAGCACGCCGAGGGGTTGAAATTTGAACAGCCCCGTGTGCACAAACATGTGCACACAGAAGCTGGAATTTTAATTTTTTATTAGATTTTTAAAATTAACTAAAAACTGGGTCAAATTAATTCAAGAGATTTTGTTTCTGTCTTTTTAAAGAAAAGATTTAAGCGTCACCCGGGCTAACCACGCCCGGTACTTCTGCTAATTCATAATAAACTATAAATTATCAGCATTTTGCAACCGTGTGTGTTTTCTTTTGGGGAATTAAGTTTCGAAGTTAGTTAGTAAATATTGTATATATGAATCTAAACGCTTAATGTAATTTAATATTATGGTTTGCCGATAGCGGAGGAAGTCAGGGTTTAATTCCAGGCTAGTTGTACCTATATGCATTTTTCCTAATTGGTTTTCCTACTCCCTTCACACATATGCGAGTACATTTAAACTAGAATACTAGCTTCCTCATCAATACCCCAAAGATGGCGTCACAGCTTTTTTTATAACATAAAAATATTGGATAGCATGGTAGTTGAGCAATGGTGCTTTAAGCCAAAGGTTCCGGGTTCGATTCCCGTATCCAGGTATGATTTTTCAATATATTCGACTAATATTTTTCTTAAATAAAACCCCAGCCGTTCCAAGAATATTCGTCAACCAATAACAATGCGTGTCTCCCGCCTTAGACTTTTGTATCCTCAAATAATGTGTACATTTAGTGGTTGTTTTTATTTTGAAATTTAGATTTATATAAGGTCAACACGAACATACCTTTAAACCGATTGTGGGTGGTGCGGCCGCCTCCTCCTAGTTGCAAGATCCGCTGCACTTCTCCTGCCTCGCTGCCGGACTCTGACTCTGATTGTATCTGCCACCTGTTGGCTTGAGGCAGGAAGCTGTTGGATACCATGGGCCCGGCCACTGCTGCTCTGTCGAGAGATTTCGCGTCTCGCTTCCGTATCGACGCGACGGTACCGTACTCCCCACGTGTCGACGCGTCGTGAGGTATTGGAGGAAGGGGACGGTTCGGCGCTTGTAGCTCGGGAGGTAAATCGCTGTTTTTCACGGTCCTTCTGTAGCCCTGATCCTGAGGGTTATTAGGGTTCAGAGGACCTGCGTTCGAATACGTTCCCCGAGTGTTATCGTAAATTGGACTCCGAGGAGAGTTCGGAAGGAACACGTCGGAATCACTGCTTTCAGGTCGAGAGTTTCTCGTCTGACGAGTCGGAGGTTCCTGCGCGGGTCCGTTTCGCGTTGGCCAATATTCTCTTGACGGCTGCTGACTCGTAAAGCTCACTCGTTTAATAGGGGGTGGGGGACAATTACTATACACTGAGGAATCTGTGAAACCACCGTCAACAGATGATGTCGAGACACTCGTCAAGCTTCCTCGTTTAAATATTGGTGCATAATTTTTAACCTTACTGACTGAATCTTTTCGCGCGTCTTCCTTCAGGAGATTGTTTCGAGATGTCCTTGTGACGTCCACATCACTTTGAGCCCTACTGACGTTATTCACGACCTTACCATTATACACTCTCGCATAGCCGACATTATCGTTCACTCTTCGCTGCATCTGATTCTCAGGATGACGTAGATGTACGTCACCAAATTCTTCGTAGATGGTTGGCGTGGAACTAGTAGGGATATGTGGTTGGGATGTGGTAATAGGACCGATTGTGTTCCTCTGTGCAGCCCCTCTGACAAAATTGCAGGGGCTTCCAGAGTTATCTCTTTGAGGAAGAAGAGATAATGTAGATGAGACTTGCCTTGGCAAACTTAGGCTTCTACCGGAGGTACCTCTCGGTCCAGGCGAAACACTCCTTGATCTGTTGGAATGAATCGGTTGAGGTTGTGGATATTGGAAAATCAAAGGACTTTGTCTTACAATATTGTTGTTTTGGTATATTGGTTGTGGCCTAACGAGTTGAGCACTCCTCCCAAATGTATTTAGATGAGAATCTCTTATTTCTATTGCCATAGGCTGATCTGCTGGTCTCAATGTCAGAGGGTGACTCTGTGTTTTAAGAGAGCCTGTAGAAGTATGGTGCTCTCTAGCCCGTAATTCCGAAGGAGGGGACAGCTGTTGGGAAGACGAAATATTTCGCTTGCGGTGACCCTCCCAGAAGAGTGCTTCAATTTCTTGCCTACTTAATTTTTGTGGTGAAGATTTTTGCGGAGAAAGTGGTTGACCAGGACTGCTGTTACTAGAATTAGGGGAATAAGAGCTTTGTGATGAAATACTTTGATCCTTTTGCAAGTGATGATGTATTGCGTCCTTTTCCTGGGGAGTTAAGGCTCTGTAGATTTCTCGTCCAAGAGAACTTGGCACTTGCGTGAAATTGGAAGTGTGGAACTTGCGGTGGTGTGGCGACAAACTTCGTGACCTCTGAAGATCTTGGATCAAATTTTGCCGCTGCGAGTTTACAGTATGAGCACCTACGGGAACTAGTAACCCAGCCCGTGAAGAATTGTTCTGATTAGATGGTGACAGTTGTCTTTGTACTTTTACATGCACGTCATTTGGCGAGTATGATAACTGTGATTTGGAAGGTTCTGAGGAGAAAACTCGCGTGTTAGTATAGTTCTCAATGTATGGAATGGGAGGGGCAGAAGTCCTGCCTGACGGAGTAGACGGATTTTGAGCATGAAACGGCTCATATTCTCTTTGTGGTGGCAATTCAAACTTTCTTGTTGTCTCTGAACTGTGATATTGCACAGGCCCTCTACGAATATCTTGAAACTTCTTTTTCGACAGTGGAATGAGGTGTTGATTGTGAACTTCTACTTCAGTCACATTTCTATTGTTTTGATGAGGTTTTTGCTGAGGTTTTATTAAATCAGAAGATCCACTAATTACTTGATTTAACAATATAGGGTTCCAAGACAGCGACGACTCAATTTCCTGTGGGACGATAGTTGAGGTTGACGAACATGAACTGATGCTATTTCTCGAACGTCCATTTTCATCTTGCAGCTCATTTTTCGGCTGGTGATATTGCACAGATAATGATTTTGAGGTGTTTGTAAAATTTTCATATATTTGATAGTGTTGTGGATACTCATTAGTAGGGGTTGGTGGACTGCGGCTAGGTTTAAAAGGTGTTCGACGAATCTGAGAGATTGGTAAGGAATTATGTCTTTGAAATAATTTATTCTGCGAGCTAATAGCTGGCGTTTGTTGGGTAGTTGTGTGTTGAATTGGAGATTGTACCCCTTGACGTTCTTTGCCAAATCTTTCTTCTAATATTAAGGACGTGTCTGGAATTGTCCTGTTGGGTGATGATGGAGAGGATGTAGAGTTGCGTAACCGCAATTGGTTTGGACTTAAGCTTCTTGATCTTGAGTATGGACTTGTCGGAGTGCCTTTCGCTTGAATTCCAATATCGTTCCTTATAGGTGTTGAAAAGGCACTAGTAGTCACATCTTTACTAGGAATATTAGACAAAAATGCTGTTTCTAAAACCGGTCTTGGTAAAGATGGATGCACTTTTGAGTCACCAACATATTTTGATCTATTTTGTTTTGGAGAGAGCTTCTTTGTGTTCTCCTTTCTTAAGAGTTGTACATTTTCTCGTGGGGATGATTTTTTATCAGAAGTAGACTGTCTTCGAGGACTTGAGAATAGGCCATTTGTGAATAACTTTCGTATGGCACTTTGTTTATCCCTTTCGTCCTTGCCTTTACTCTTGACGTTCTCGGTTTCTTGAGGCGGCGCCGTTCTGATGGTTTGGTTATCGATTGATGAAAAACGCTTAACTTCCAAAGAGGAAGTTCTCACTGGCACGGCTGGTTTGCTAATCAATGAGGACTTCTGATTAGCAGGAGATGTTGAGCTATTTTCCAAGATTGGTGTTTTGCTTTTATCAAAAGGTTGCCTCTCTGGCAAATTGGGTGTTTGGAATTGTGTTGGGCGTTTTTCACTTTGTGCACTTACAACTAAATTTTGATAGTTTACACGATTATTTTTAGGCAACACTCGTTTATTTTCTGGAACAGTTGATTTACGTTGTTCCAATATAGTATTAATTTTTGACTCTGATTTTTCTCTAAGCTCAATACGATCTTTGCTCAAAATTATATCTTCCAAAACCTGGGAACTTTGTCTTTGATAATAATCTGACGAATCTGATGATGATGTATCTGTCCAGATTTCATGAACCTGTTTATTTTTAGATTTTAGTTGTTGATTTAAAAATTCTTCCTGATGGGCATTGGAATTTGTATCATCACGAACACTATTTATCAAAAGAGGTTTATTTGTATTTGAATTTGTTTCATCAGTGTTATCCAAGTTTAAATCTGTATTTCTTTCTTCAGTCAACTTTGTAATAATAGAAGCATAAGCATCTTTTTCAGTATCCTTTAAAATATCAGAACGTTTGACAAATGCAAAATTTTCTGAGTCAATTTGACTTGTAGAATCGTTTTGAATATGCTGAGACTTCAATTCAGGTTCTGTGTGTAAAATTGATTTTTCAGGGAAACAGTCTTTTTTATTTATTTGTGGGGTAGGCTTTGATTTCAAACGTTCCTCAGCGCTCAAACTCTTCTTTTCAGGAAACCTTACTATCTTCCCCTGTCTCTGAACCTTCTTCACAGTTTTGATCTTTTTTGTTGTTTGTTCCTGAGCTAGTTTCTGAATCAGGCTTGTCGTCCAAGAGACTCTTTCTGGTTTCCCTCCAGAGGTGTTGCCTTCTATCTCAACACTGGATCCACCACTACTTCTCGATTTTCTCAGCTCTGGTGACGAAAGTACTTCCTCAAATGACGAAAAAGGTTTAGTATTAATTGAAGTTTCTAGTAACTTGAGAGAGTTGGGGTTTTCAGTCTTTAACTCACGTTTTTCATTTGAAATATTAAGTGCTTTGTTTTCATTCACTGTGTTACAGTTACCTAAAGTTAGAGGTGAACCAATTTGTCTAGGCCTACTATCGTTTAATTTAGTGGGTTCATGTTCTAATGTATACTCGTCATTCATAAAATTGTTTTTGATTCTTCGGTTTTCCTCCGCATAGTTACTGGTACTGTCTTTAACCTTATTTGGTGGGGCAAAAGTTTTGGTTTCAATATTATTTTTAATTGAATTTTCTGGGGACCGAACTTTCGGCAAATTTAAACCAGCACTAAGACATTCTAATTTTTCGTCTTTCGATACAGTAATAGCATAATTCGGGAAACTTGGGATGGCGTTTGATTTATTAGGGGGCACTTCCTTACATGTCGTACCACTATCTTTGTTGCTCTCAAAACTGTTTGGATAAGTTTTACTGATAAAAGGAAGTGGTGCGTTGATCAAAGGCGAATCGCCTGCGGAAACGACTCTTTTTCTCTCAATAGAGGGAGAGTAAGATTGTTTGAAGGTTTCAATTGCTGCGGAGCTTAATTTTGTTGAAAGATTCTGCTGTAGCTTTTCTATAACCGACTGACTGGCAGATAACCTGTTTTGTGGAGTTTCAAGTACCTCTGATGTGTTAGTTTGGGTAGTTTTGTGTGCTTCTGGAAAGGAAGGGCTGATTTCGTTAGTGACAGACGCCGACAATGGATTTATCGCAGTGCCTACTGTATCAATTGCTTTATTATCATTAGTAGTGAATGAATCTTTCTTTACTTTCTCATCAACGACATCATTAGAAGTGGATGGACATTCGTTTACTTTATATTCGAAGTCATCATAGGTAGTGAATGACCCTTCACTTATTTTCTGATCAACAATTTCTTTTTTTCCTTTATTAGTTGAATTATCAAGTTTATTCCCATGACCTAATTTGCCTTCTAAGCAGACTTGGGTATCTGGCTCGTTATTTGATGATGGGCCCGTGGGCACTCTTTTGTTCCTCACCGGTATTCTTGATAAATCTATACGAGATAACCTTTTCGGTGTACTCCCTATACCACCACCACCATGGTCAATGGTGGTATCATCAGCGACCCTTGAGACATCAGTTTTATCAATGGACTCACTTTTTATCGAATTCTCAAACGCCTCTCTCAGACTACGGACTGACGACCGTTTGACAGTAACGTTGGCTTGCTTCTGAAACTTGTTATAGCCTCCAAGGAGCTGAATGCTTGTCAGGGCGTTGAAGCTGTGCCTTGCTTCAGAGTTTCTGGAAGCAACGTCAGAGCCTTCTGATTCTGTCGCCTTGGCAGATTTCTTCATGGAGATGGGTTGCTGCGATGATTGCGCAGACACTACAAGCTACCCCCGCCTGAAACAAAGGCAATGGAACGATGTTAACATTCATGCATGATTATTCAAATAGGGTATCTATGGGCATGCCTCTGTTGGCGTTGTTAGGCTTCCTGTCTTGTTTCCGACTGAGACAAAGACCTTGTCTCCCTCACTTTTATACCATTTTCGCGGAGGTATAAAAGTAGAGGTGAGGCCCTAGGAGGGATGGCAGAAAAAACACAGGCTTGCCTGAGGAAGGGAGGGAGGACCCTTTCAATTATTTTATTTGTCAGCACCTGTCTCTAACGTATTACATAAAATTATCGCAAATAAAAAAGCTAAATTTGCACAGTTCCGTGAATTAAGAGCTCTTGCAAATGGCTCTATATTCCAAGGGGTTCATAGTAGCAGGTGCTGCTTGGTTCACAGCTGTTAATAACGACGACGGCGACCGCCACCTTGGCTGGGAGCCCAGGTATTGACGGTCGGGGCTCGTTCTGGACAGACATGGCGTACCAAGGGGTTTTGGCCACGTGGTGGTGAGTGTAAGGAAAAGCAGTTTGACACGATGAATCGTACCGGCCAGATCCTAAGCCACCTCGTTGATTATGCTTCCACGAGTGCACTCGTGAATTGATGTTAGAAACTTTAAATATAATTTAAAAATTACACAATACATATTCTATTGGGGTATTACTTTTAGTAATCTTAATGAATGAAGATGTCTTAAGACTGTTGTAAACCATCCAAGTAATGCAAGAGCTCACATTTAAAATGCAATCTCCTTTATTGATAGCTCTCTCTCTCTCTCTCTATCTCACACATTACTCTTATTCACTCAAATTATATTTTCTGTAACTTTACTTTACACTTTCTTTATTTTGTCAAGATACCTATTTCTTACCCTATTTTATTTTTTAAATATGTATACATATATCACAAAAGAAAATTGCAAAGGTATGCTCTTGTTCTGATTTATTGCCGATAAACCCCAAATTTGACCTTGTACCGTATTTGAATATATTAATATTGTCTCTTATTTTACGATTAGGGTCACGCAAGGCACTGTGTGGGTCACAATAAGTATTCGTTTGGAAACAAGTTAAACTGTCCCTTTATATGGATTATTTTAGTGTACGTAATAGTATTTAACAATCTAAGAGTAAAGGGGTAAAAATAAAAGGTCACATTACACATATTTTCCGGTACTGTAACTTTTGTATCTCAAACCCCATAAGGACACTAGCACTAGCTCAATGTGAGTTAAGATTGGACCCATCCCTTTCCACCCTGGGCCCTTAAATTGCTATGAAGTTTGGTTCATCATAAATGCATTTAAATTATACGTAAGGGCAAGGTCCAATAATTTCAAGGGGGTTTGGTGGGCACATCTCCCTAGAAGAGAGAAAACATTATCAACAGTTTTAGAAGCTATCTGAAGTGTTTCTTATGGTAAAATAACCCACTAACTGCTAGAGGCTAGGACAAATTCGAAATATTAAACACCTCAAGGAGCTCACTGAAGTGCTTTCTATAGAACCACAGCCCCCTAATTTGTACTTGAATCATTTTGATATTGTTTGAATCATAACTAAAGTAATATATATTTTGTTCATAAATTCCCCCCTCCCCCCAGTTACGGCCTTGCGTTAGGGCCAGAGCCGTGCGTACTGGGGGAGGGGGTTCAAACCCCTCTCATTGAGAAATAATTGTACACTAGATTAAAACAATATCAAAGAACAAACACTGCTCCAGTAGTCGATTCAAGCGAGAAGCGAAATTTGTAGGACCCCTACATAATAATTTATTTCCCGAAGTTTAATGTAGGTATAGCTTGGACAATCTGAGACAAGATGTCGGTATCAATGCGTCATGAATGGTTGAGTGCTGCGAATGATTGTGTCATTTTCATTTGTGCTTAAAGTTTTCATCGTCCCAATAAAATACAAATATTTAAAAAAAAATTATTCACTTAAAAAGAAAACATCGCAATAATATTTATGTGCCACCATAACTATACCATGTATTAGGTTAGTGTATTGTTAACCAATTAATTATACCTGATCATAAAAAAAGAATCAATGACCTCTTCCTTACAAAAAAAAAATATCCTGCGTACGGCCCTAATTAGGGCCGATGATATTTTTTTTGGGTACAAAATTCCCTATATTTCCAGAAGAAATTCCCCTTATTTTTTTCTCAAAATTTTGATTAAAGCATATGAGAATAAGATTTTATTTTTCATAAAAATTGACTAGTGGGGAGTCATGGGGAGTTATAAGGAAATATATGGTATTAGTCAACCTAGTTTTTAGGGAGTAGGTGGGGGCAAGGTTTTTGGGGGAGTGAGGAAGTATGACATGTGTTAGAAGGGAATAACTAGACACAATACACCCGACCGAGATCGAACCCAGTCTTCGGTAAATCTAATTTATTGCGAGAATATCACCTTTGACTATAAGGTCACCGAAGCGGATACCACAATTATTTAAGTCCCCGGAATCGTTTTTCTTGGGTGAGTCATGTAAACATGACTCATTAACAAGACCCGCAAGAAAAAAAATCTGGCGATGTTAAGTACGGTGAACGTGGTGACCAGGCGATGTCCCCAAATCTTGAAACAAGGTGCCCGGGAAACATTTCGCAAAGCACCTCTATTGATGTTCGGGCTGTGTGGGCCGTTGCCTCATCTTTATGTTTCCACATGTTGTCGGCATCCAGTCTCTTACGTTGTAGTACAGAGGTCAGAAAATGATACGCGCATAAACGGACCTCGGCTAACACACTCGCTTTCGTGGCCAGCCTGTATATGACCGTGATGGCTTCGCCAATAAAATGAGGTCGACACGGAATGAATGTTTATTTGTCAAATCTATAGTTTAGTAGTGATCGTATAGTGGCGGCGTTGTTAGTTAAAATAATAAAAACTTAATTTATTTAAATTCTTATTTAATATTCACCTTGCACCAATTCTTTAGATAGTGTGTTAAATTAATTAACGAAATCCTATTTTTAAAATTACTATTTATTTTATTGGTTGACATCTAGTATTTCCCTTGATACACGTAACGCGTCTTGGTTAGTGTGAGAGTGGCCATCAACAGATTTAAGATAAATTCACAATATCAATTGCTTTAACCGTGATAAAATATAATTACTATTGATTATCAAGCCTGTTTTTATATTCCAATAATTCGACCCGCGGCGAATACCCGAGCGGCTAACGCGAGGTGTTGATCAAAGCTTCACAAAACTCGACTCCCGAGGATTGAACCGGGAGCGTCCTTGGCACAAACCCGGCGAGACAAGAGTAACAGCTCTCCTAATCGACTCAACTGATATATTTTTTTAAACATCAGAAAAAACACTCCCAATGGTCCTCGTGACCCATCATGGACAAAGTATCCTAACTGTCCGCAGGAAGACCGTTAGCGGTCCCATACAATTAAAGAAAACCACCCCCCTTAATATAGTTTAGGAAGCTATTGGTATACAATGATGACCTGCTGGTCTAGGGGGAAGGTGTCATACTTCTGTGCTTCGGGTCCGGGGTTCAATCCTCGGTCCCGGCACAGATTTATCTGATTACCAAACCCTTCCTTCACCTCTGACAAGACATCTTGTGAAATGTGTGGAATGCCAGGCCTCCACCGTGGTTCGGATTCCACGTTAAACTGTAAGTCCTCAATTTCATATCCCAATCACCCACCATTACACATCAGCGTAAGTGCGTATAAACCAAACGGGTAGTAAGACGCGGTGCTAATAATAATAATAATAATAATATTGTTGTACAGACGGAGAGTCTCACAATATTCCATAATACCTGGCTAGAAGGTTATTAACCTTGCAATCCCCGTTACTGCTTACAAGGTTGCTAAAACATCTTATTTTCTACCGTGTTAGTAAAGAATTGCAGCAAAAGGAACGCAAATAACTGTGGTGACAGTTGAACAATTCAACAAGAGACATTGCACAAAGCCACGTCAAGTTTCGAGAAGCACACACAACAGTGTCGGGCAAATAATGGAGGTCATATTAAGGACCGTTTTTTTAAATCAATAAGTCAAATATGTAAAAAAAAAATTGTAAGTCAATGGCATGTAAAGAAAATATCCATATTTTGTAGTTAAGTTTGATTTGAAACATTAAAAAGTTAAAATATTAAATATCTAGTGTTAATAAATTTTTCAACACTTTCTGCATCATCCTGTATGATTTAAAAATATGTCATTTTACCACTTTTAGCCTGCTTGTACAATACATATTTTTCTTAAACCTATTTCATTGTATATACCTCATATGCATGACTACACTAGCCCCATGGATTCTTTGGTGCTGACTGACAGCTCACAGCTGACTTCTGACAGTCAACATTCAGGCATACACCTACATTTTGACCGTCAGAAGTGACAGCTGCTAAACACATGTTTTTGCAGATCATCTGGTTTGGCGTAGGGATACATAATTTGGTCTGGTAAACTTTTCAAAGCCGTCAGCTGTGAGCTGTCAGTCAGCACCAGTGATTGACGTTAGTCTTGGGTTTTCAAAGGTTTATTAATATTACCATTCTACTACAAATTTAAAGTTAGAATGAAATTTAAAAAAAATAACTTAGTGGTTATAGAGCAGAGTGTGACTTAACAAGGTGGTATGAGGTTTTACCAACAGCCTGGCTGACAGCTAGGCGGTCCCTGACCGGACGCCAACCCTGGCTACCTGGGCTCAAGCGGCAGCCCCGACTGGTACTTGATGAACCCAACGACTTAGCCCCCGTGGCCTCATGACCAACAGCACGACCTCCTAGCTACGATCTTCCGTAATCAACCAGCCACGAGGGGCCACGGACCCCTGCTCTTTAAGCCCGCGTTCGGCTTATACGCCTTCCAATTGAGGCCGTTGGTGACAAACCACACACACACACACACACACACACACA
>CABEEJ010004538.1:42531-62720 GCA_901482245.1 Timema douglasi
ATATATATATATATATATATAATTAATTTGCCCTAACAATGGCAGATGAAAAGCAAAAAATAGCGAGTTTGACCCCTTTTAACTCGTGATCTGTATATGAAATAATTGAATCACCATTTATAACTTATAGCTATATATAATTGTTAAAGTTGTGTGGTAAAATTTATTGTCAAATTATCTTAATCTGACACAAAATTGTATGATTTAGGCAAAGATTGGTTAGAAGAAAGCAATGTTATACCTTTAAGTATATATGAAAGACGAAGATTGGAGAATGAATTATTATAATTACGGGAATCAACAGTCACTCAGTCATATTTAGATATATTTAAAAATGACACCTTGACATTGGAATAAGATACGGGAGCTGTGGCTTAGCGTGCCAATACTAGGGTTCAATTCCCGTGTATAGGTGTCATTTTTAAATTTATTTAAGGATTATTAATCTAAAATGTTTTAAAGTTTGGCTAGAAGGAATACTAAATAAATTGAAACGTTTATTTCTGAATGCATTACTTTTATCTTCAAGTTTGAAACACGGATCCAATTTTAACAATTATTCATTTTGATATAATATCGCAGAATTGATATTTTTATTTTATGATGCAGTCAAGCAGTTTCAAGCATAATTACCCCCATTTATTTTAAAACCTGTAAAAGAGAAATTGAAGCTACGCTTAATAGGTTAGCCCTCAAGCCACGAGTTGATAAATTCATTACTCCATACGCCCACACAAATGAGCCACGAAAATGGCAACTCATCTTAAATAGTCATGCGGAATGCATTTCTAAAATTACAATTTGTTCAACTAACGTATATATGTTTTTTATGTACGTTTTAAGGCCCCCGCACATGAGTTATTAGCACATGAAATCTTCATATAGGTATTTTGTAGGCTATACATATATATTTTATGTAAGTAATTTTTAATTCTTTCTTCGGTCCAATATGAGTCAGGGCTACATGACATTAAATTTAGACTTCTAATCTTCTATTATTAAATTTGTTTTTAATTTTTTCATATAAAGAGAAAGTATTGTAATCCTGAAAATTTTCAATCTCAAGATATTAGTGACGCTTTACGTTTTATGTGCCTCCGAACCCAAAAAAAGTGGATATCACAATTTTGTCTGTATGTCTCTATCCACAAAAGTCGGACGGTTTGATAGGTTATTATTTACGCACACACACACACATACGCATGCATTTATACTCACACCCTTCCTTTATGAGGTAGGGAAGAAACGGTGCAGATAGCTAAAAAAAACCTCTGTACTTAATCCATCCGCGCTTCCCTATACTTGCATAGCGGTATTAAATTCTAAGAGATCTTTGACAGATATTCAAGAACTGGTGAGGTCATCATGTGAAGATAATTAAACTTTCTGTTTCTACTGGAGAAATAGTTTATTTATTTGAACTTAAAAAAAGTTTTTCTATAAAAAAAATGCAAAAACACTGTTCTTTTCTGACGTACTCCTCAAACCCAACGTAAACACTCCTAGGCCGGTGACAGATTGACATTTTGGTCACTGCGACACAAACTCCACGACCACTCTAGTGTATAGCATTGTTTCATATGAGAGGGGTCAGACTAGTGACACGAACGCCGCGACAGATTTGAAAACGTCGATGTGAGCGTTTCTTGAGCGTATTGACGACCCCTTTCCTATGAAACAATGCAACACACTAGAGTGGTCGTGGCGTTTGTGGCGCAGCGACCAATTCGCGACCAAAACGTCAGTCCCGTCACCGGCCTTTACAATCGGTATTATCTAAAGAGTGTAACGTTTTGGAAGGGGGGAAGGGGGTAGTTCTGGTCAACAGGTATGGTTACTCTCTTGTCAAGAACAACCACTAGTTTAGTGATTACTAAGACGTAACAAAGAAGTCACGATTGTCAACTTAGCGGTTCATAACAAGGCGATTGATACGTGTCCAGTGGTCATAACATGTCAGCTGTGTATGAAAGAAATTGTTTTTCATGAATATTTCATACCTGGCTACCTTCATCGACGCTCATATGGTGTAAGCCCGGTACACACAATGCGTTGTGTATTTTACACCCTATTCGTGAATTTGCCCAGTTCCTGATGCCGGATTCACGATCACCTTAACTTTAATTTAAGAAAACAGATGTGTGATCACGATTCACTTAACTTAACGTAACAACTCGAGCCAAACATCTTTATTCTCGAGTATGATCTGTGATTTGTACTATTTGTAAAGTTATGATCTGTGAATGTTTACTGTTTTCTATCGATATAATATTTATTTTAAAAAATGGAAAAATTTAGCTTTCCTATTTAAGTTTTTTTTTCCCCAATGTCTGATCACTAGAACTAATGCTAAGTAGCAGATCTTGGTGATAAAGCCAACAAATGAAATACTAAGTAGCCCTGTAGCCATTACTCACATAATGATTGGATGGCTGTATCAAGTGATGCCCTTCATGTAAGGTTCACTTAACGTGAAATACATTGTAACAGGCTAATCGACTCGGCCCAAAACTACCCGTCCTTGTAGCAAATTGCCTTTGCTAAAAAAAGGAGTAAAATTATGGTTTCCTAATAATATATATTTATGCTAGACCATTGATATATAATTCTCCATATGTTACATACCTCGCCTCTGATACTTCTGGGAGCATGAACGGCGCCATTGGATGGGCTCGCCGCCCTCATGGTTCTACCTACACTGCACTTGATTCTGAGGTTATCAAATCAACTGATGGAGGCGGCCGGGCGGTCTGTCAGTCTGTCAGAGCCTTGGTTGGCATGGGCGACGTCACCGGCTCAAGCAAGAGGGATGGTTCCCCCCTTCTTTCTTTCCCGTGATGTGCTTAGATCAACCCCTATAAAACTCCATGGCTCGCCGGAGAGAGGAGCTCTCTCATTTATTTATCACATGGTTCTACGCGTTTACGGACATCAGGACTCTTTGACGTTAGTTTACCAAGCCGGTGCCTGAGCACCAATGGACTTCACGATGTCACCGCGAGACCAACCAGACCGTCGGAAGATGTAGGGTACCTATTCGATTATCTCTTTCCGTGAAGAATAGGCGGCCCAGTCACCTGATAGCTAGTTTAGGAGGTTTTTGTGTTTAGCCGAGAGGAATTTCTACTCTCACCTAACATGATTTAGGTTATTTTTAAGGACTGGATGGCTTGGCTACCATATTGTGGGGCCATTTAGTGAATGTTTGTTTTCTGCGTGGTCCTTAAGACCCGCATTTCAAGGTGGGAATGTTCCCACACACCAACCCACTAGACCATGTTTAGTCAGCGGTGCGTTTAGAAGGGGAAGGGGCTCTTCAGTCAGTTCGAGGCTAGGCAATCTTAACCAAATTAATAGTTCTTGTATGTTGATAACATGTTCCACATTCGAGAATAGAGCGGTCGTGTCAATATCCCAGGACATCTATTAAGTTAAGTGAACCTACATGTGAACTTTGAGTTAACTGCATCGTAATCGCTTCAATTTAAAAACACGAGGAGATCCATTACGTTAAGTTACGTTAAGTTCACCTTAAGTGAACGTTAAGTTGATCGTGATCCCGGCATGACTCGAGCAGACGTCTGCCCACTCCATGAAAGTCTCTTTACGACCATTTCACGAACCAGGCAAAAAAAATAGTCCAGTTTATGCGCGATTTATGCCGCTCCAATCGTTACCCAATGAATGAACTGGACGAGTTTTGGCCCTGTCCGTGGGTATGGACGAGTTCAAATACCTAAGCTCAACTCGAATTTTTGAGTAGCCTACTCGAATATTCTTATTCTTAATTTATTATTTATATTTGAAAGTCACCAGTACCTCAGTAAGTTATGTATTATTTCACCTAAAGGAAAAGTAAGAAAGGGATGATTTAAAAAAAAATACAGCATTCACCTGGAGAGAGGATGGAAAACCAATTGTCTGTGAAAATAATTTAGTGATGCACGCGGTCAGGATCCAATAACTAGTCTCCTGTAGAAGATTGTCTACGTGGTCTGATTATCAACCTAATTTAATCTGGTTTGCCAATAAAAGGGTGGTCATGTTTATTCGTCCTAAATGGTTTCCCGCGTTCCCTCCACGCAGATGCGGGTACTTCCTACTTAATTATTATACTATTAGTGTAAATATGCAGTGATTAAATAAAATATTATTACATTATAGCTCTTTTGGTTATGGATTTACTTATATGTAACAAGTAGGTGACCTGGCGGTCTAGGGGTAAGGTGTCGGACTTCTGTGCTGGCGGCCGGGGTTCAATCCTCGGTCCCGGCAAAGATTTATCTGATTACCAAACCCTTCCTTCACCTCTGACAAGACATCTTGTGAATGTGGGGAATGCCAGGCCTCCACCGTGGTTCGGATCCCACGATAAACTGTAGGTCCTCCATTACATCTCACAATCACCCTACCATTACACATTAGCGTAAGTGCGTATAACCCGAACGGGTAGTAAGACGCGGTGCTAATAAAAAAAAAAAAAAAATTACATGTAACAAGGTGCCAGGTTAGATTACTGGTGACGATCAAAGTTGTGGAAGTTGGCTCGTCTCGTTAACTTTTAAATATAAGTTCTTGGTGCTGATTTATATATCACAAAATTAATTTTAAGATAAGCCACAGAGTAAAAAGCACTTTAACAGCAAATTTGTTTTAAGGGTTGTTCGTTCAAAACTTTTTTTTAAAATTAGATTCCACCCTGCCCTCCCTCCCCCCCCTCCCCCCAACGCTTGGCTTCAGTCACTGTGCGCAAACAAAAATGCGCAACGTCAGGAAAGGGGTGTAACCAAACGAACAGCGAAGGTTGAAGCCCCGACGGAGATGGCATCACCGTCTGACCGCGTGACAAGCACGCACGCACCTGTCATAACTGGAGAAGTGCGTGATGGAAGGGGGTTGTGATGAGGGGATGAGAACGATCAACTCTTTGACACGTGAGGAAAGGAACTTCCAACATATCTAGATACTTAGCTCAGACAAAATTTCTAACATTACAGTATTATTATTATTATTATTATTATTATTAGCACCGCGTCTTACTACTCGTTAGGGTTATACGCACCTACGCTAATGTGTAATGGTAGGGTGATTGTGAGATGAAATGGAGGACCTACAGTTTAACGTGGAATCCGAACCACGGTGGAGGCCTGGCATTCCCCACATTCACAAGACGTCTTGTCAGAGGTGAAAACATTACAGTAACCAAACGTCCCGGAATTTTCACGAGTATTCCTGGCATCCTGAAAAATAATTTCGGGACGCTCAATTGTCTGGGATTTGCAATTTTTGCACATAGCTTAGTAAATGTTAACGATTTTATTTACTTAAGTCACTACTGGCCACTCTTTTAAAATTTCAAAATTATTCATAATGTGTGAAGTTCAACCCAAGGCGTACATTTTCTACCACATCCACACAGTAATGTTAAGTGTGTTTATAATTAATTATCTATGTATCTAATTGTTATTCACTATTGTCTTCCTGTGATTGATAGGGATCACAACTAAGGTAAATCAATTACCGTAATTATTTTGTATTGCTCTGGGTACAACGTTTTAAACTGTTAATAAACCAATTTTGCCTCGGATTGTTAAGAATTTTTTGTCCTGAATACAGTCATTATATCATAGTATGTTGTATATAGGCCTAGGGTAGGACTGATACCTTTTTGATTAACCAAAACTAGCTATAAAAAATGTTGAATTCATAAAAATATGTTTAGTCTATATATTCACTCACAAGGGTCAATAAAAACCCTTTAAATTATTATTATTATTATTATTATTATTATTATTATTATCACCGCGTCTTACTACCCGTTCGGGTTATAGCACTTACGCTAATGTCTAATGGTAGGGTGATTGTGAGATGAAATGAAGGGCCTTTAAGTTTAACGTGGAATCCGAACCACGGTTGAGGCCTGGCATTCCTCACATTCGCAAGATGTCTTGTCAAAGGTGAAGGAAGGGTTTGGTAATCAGATAAATCTACGCCGGGACCGAGGATTGAACCCCGGACGCCAACATAGAAGTCTGGCACCTTACCCCTAGACCACCAGGTCACCAACCCTTTTAAAAACCAGTCTTTAAGTCAAAGTATCAAAAATTTTCTCGGACGCCCCGGTGTCCCGGATTTCTTTAATCCCGATTTTCTCACTCTATCCAACATCCAACATTATCAGATTCTGAACTACCGGTAGATTGGTCCTTAGGTTCTCAAATCATATTTTGTGGAAACCGTGATTCAAATCAAAATTATGTGATGTAGTTGGATGTATGATTTATTCCCTAAACAACTCTAACAATTGTGAAGTTAATATGTCTTTAATAAATAATAATAAACGAGAATTAGATATATTACAAATAAACGTTAGTTAATAGTCAAGTTATTGCATACGGCCCTAGGTGTAGGGGCTTTTAAGTGGTGTGTAAGGACAGACAGATTGACATACACACACACGTTAGGAAATATATATGTAATATTTACTTGGACTAGGGGATACCTGGATGAGAGTTCACCCGCTCATACACTTTCAATTTAATTATGTAGCGTTATACTTTTCTTTACATAATAATCTCAACAGTTCTTTAATATCTGTCGAAGGTGTCCTAGAATTTGATGAGAATTTCTTGTCTTTATTTAAAACGTTACCCATAAAATGCCCATATACTCATTCAAAGAACTGTTGAAGCCATCATGTGGAAAAAAACAACAACTAAGCTTTAGGTTTATACACAAGCAATATTTGATTTATTTTTCCATGAAAATTACAAAAACATTTACCTTTTCTAGCGTATCCTTCAATCCCACCTTTACTATTAGCACCGCATCTTGCTAACCGCTAGGGCTGTAGCACTTACGCTAGGGTGATTGAATGCAAGATGAAAATGGAGAACCTACAGTTTTACGTGGAATCCGAACCACGGTGGAGGCCTGGCATTCCACACATTCACAGGCTGTGATTAATCCACCTTAACTCTTTAGTTTGTTTTGTGTACTACGAATCATAACATGTGGTCAAACAATGAGCGCATTCCTGGAAGTCATAGGATTTGTTTGTTCTCGCTCGGGACGACAATACGACATACTGTTTAAACAATAATCGTTAAGTTACTAGTTAAGGCATGTATGTATGTGTTAGTTGGTTCACATTTATTTAACCTCTACTGGCAGCTCTTTTTTTTAGCAACACGTCTTACTACCTGTTCAGGTTATACGCCTATATACTAATTACGCTTAGGGATTAGGAAGGCTTTATTTAGAGGGACTGTACCTGCATGTGCGTGGAGGGAGAGTGTAAAACAATTTAGGAAGAAAACACCTTCAATGCATTCAACCGGGATCGAACCCCGATCTCCCTGTCTTTGGCAGGCTTGTCCAACATCAGATTAGCACGTTATTCCACGCGGCCACCGAAGCTGACAGTTAAAAAGTTACTTTAAAAAAAGGGGGGGGGGGTTCTGTATTATGAAATAAATATTATACGGAAAATGCCCCACTGTAACTTTTGTTTATTAAAATTGTTCCTTTAATTTCTTCCGGCAAACTTTCCGCCTAACTTATTTAAAAAAATCGAATGTATTCGAGATCCATTGCGCTACTAGTTTTCCGTCCCGCAACAATATACTTGAAGATGATATTCACCTCACAATAGTAAACAGTAAAAAACGATGACCTAGATTGGATATGTTAAAACTAATCAGAAGTAAACAAACGTCGCGTCTATATTAAAAGCCGGGATTTCTTATCTATTATCTTTACAACGAATAGATAACATTATTTTTTATCAGTGTTAAGGTCGTGCCACATTTGATTTGATTTTTTAATATTCAATTAACCCACTATGGTGGGGATGGTGGACAAAAACGTCAGTCTCGTCTTATCTTGTTTACCGTAGTTCGAATCCCGGCTGGATGTTATGGGATGTATGGGATTACTATCCGTTCAGGCTATAATATTGTGTACTAATTACGGTACTGTGATAGAGATTAGTAAGGTTGAATTTAGAGGAAGTGCACCCACATTAGCGTTAAGGAAAATTGTAAAACCATTTTGGGGAAAACCACCCCCCACCCCCGTGCATCCATTTGGGATCGAACCCCACTCTTCCCATCTTCGTCAATCTAGTAAATCATGAGAGTAACACCTTAGACCATGCAGCCCCCGAAGCAGGTAGAATAAAGTTATTCAGTTGTTTGTAAGTCATGTGCTGATTAATGTAATCTGTCGGTTTTGAAAATGCACGTTAGTAATAACACTTAAACTAAACTCAAACTAAATTTTTTTTTTTTTTACTGCTGAGGACGGGGAGATCGAGGTTCGAATATCGGTCGGGTGAACTGGGGGTGATTTTCCTAAATGGTTTTCCACTCTCCCTCCACGTAAATGGGGGTTCACTTCCTCTAATTCAACCTTAGCAATTCCTAATCCATTGCAGTAATTAGTACTTAGAGCGTATAACCCGAACGGGTAGTAAGACGCGGTGCTAAACATCATTTTTTTTTTTTTGTAAGCATGAATATATTGTTAAAGATTACCAACAGCATTTGGTTTATAGCTATGAATTTTTTATTTAACCAAGAAATGTAATTAAATAAAATGCTCTAAATATTTCTAAAGCGGTTGACGCGCCCTTAAAGAAAGTTGTATACCGCGCAGTGGCCGGTCGCAGGTGAACCATTTTCTGCGCAGTTTATATTGCCAAGGTTTTACTTTAGCGGTGGCTGTTGGATTAGAGATTCATTATTTACCGGCAGAGATTTATTATATTTTTCCAAAACATTAGTTAGTAAAATAGCATAGCAGTGTATTTGTTTGCACTAAACCTTTCTTGCAATATCCTACTCGCCGATTATTTTAGAAGAACGTGTACAACTTCAACATATGGGTGCGTTCAAGTATTACGTAAGCACCTTAGGGAGTAAGGAGGATTCGAGCATTCGTTATTTTTGTTGAAAAGCGGGTTACAAGGGGGGGGNAATTTACGTAAGACAGAAAGAGCCGGACAAGAATGGTGTAGTAAGTAGCCCAGCCACCCCAAATGGACACACAAAAAAAGTATTGAGTCGTGGATTCAAGGAGCTTGGTCATCAGTTTAAAAATAGTTTAGAGTTTTTTTTTTGTAACCATAATAACTCTTGGATTCACGTTTTCTATAACATTATTTAAATTGAATGAAAATTAAATTGTTTTCCTGACTAATTTTATTAATTTTTAAGTCATAACCTAGCTTTATTGGTAAAATTAATTTAAATTAATTTTAGAATAAAGTTTATTGTAAATATTTCGAACCATTAATCTTCACCTTTATGTTAATAATCACCAGAAATGTGTAAATTGAAAGAAAAAAGTTTGTTGTTCCTGTGAAAAGATTACAAAAAATCTATAAATTTAACGTTGGCAAAAAAGAGAGGGCGGATTGCTTATTTTTGCTTATAGATAGGATAGGGGATTCAAAAAAGTGCTTACGTAATACTTTGGGAAGAAAGTATAGTGAGTGTGAAATCTTACATCTAGGGATTATGATGAATCTTTTTTTGCATTGTTTGTGTCCCCATACATAAAAAAATGGATCTTTGATATAATATGCCCACGTGTTAGTCTGTTTGTCTGTCTGCCTGTCCCTTGGACTAAATCCAAAACGGTTTGATTGATTTTGTTCAAACTTGATATGTTTGTATGGTCATACCTCAAGATTTTTTATTTTGACTTTGTCCCTCAAATTAAGAGTAGTTTTACTTATGATTGTTTTTTTTTGAAAATTCAAAGTTTATCAAAAATGGCTCTAATGATTTTGTTCAAAAGGGAAATGAAATGTTTCGAAAATCATCTATAAGATTTAGTTTAAATTGAGTAGGTATCTGGGAAACAATTTACATGATAAATAAGAATATAGGCCTATTATAATTTTTACTAATGTAAATAGTTTGGGGGTAGTTTATTGAGTCTATTTTAGAAAAATCAAGCTAATAGACGTTATGAAAAAGTTTGTACGATTATGCCAAAACCTCGGACCCGTGTCAGAGAAGTGTTTTTATAGCACCGCGTCTAACTATCCGTTCGGGTTGTACGCGTTTATATATATATCACAGATTTATTAGAAAGCAGAAAAGTGTTAATTTAATGGAAAGGTACCCGCATTTGCATGTAGAAAAAAGAGGAAAACTACCCTCAATGCATCTGAATGGGATCGAACCCCAATCTCACCGTCTTCGGCAATCTAGTCTTACACGAGAGTATAGCGCGTTAGACCACGCGGCCACCGAAATGGATACCAGCAGTGTTATTTCTCACCGAAATGTGTCTTTCCTCTCTTAACACAAACGCAGGTGCATTTAATTAAAGTTACCCTCCCAATCCTTACCTCTTGGATTAATTCGTTATCAACCTTGGTGTAGAACTCTTTTTTTTTTAAGCTAGTAGAAGAAATGCTTAACTGCTCCTTCGCAAATAACCACCAAAAATTACACTTAGTGGATTTAAAAGTACAGTAATTAAAAAATAATAATTATCTAATCTCAAATGGTAGTAATAACCAGGTGGAACGATTTAAGCGCATGCACAAAAGCACACAAAGAAAATGCAACGGCCCAATGTAAACATTTGTTCACACCTAAGCCGCCATCTTGTTTCACACCAATTAACACCTCTGCAGATAACAAACCTTCTCACCTGTACCTTGAAAAAGTCGTAACCACGGAACACTCGTTATTAAATAAGCCCACAAGTAAAAATATTTCGAACCACCGATAAAAATAGATATAGGAGACGACCGCATTAGTTTGGACACTTTTCCTCAACACCCGCGAACCTCTAGACGTAACGCGACCGACTTACTTTATCCTTGGCTTACGAAACGAACACAAGACTCGAATGCTCTTCTGACATTAGCAGAGAGATAAGAGACGCTGATAAGGAGAGAACATAAAACAAGTGAGAGAGAGAACATCCACGTGGATGACGTAATGCAATGGCAGGAAGCAAAAGGGGTTACACAAAGGTGTGATAGAGTGCAGGGCCTTTCAACGCAAACTCTGGTCGGGGAGATAAATAGGGCATTTGTTGACGATAACTATTCCAGTTGCAGCTGCTGTCATAAAAACAGTTGGTTTTTATTGTTTTAAATCGTGAAATGCATAAGTTTGTCTTGAAGAGGAGAAAAATAATGTCCAATAGTTATATTAGATATAGTAATAATGAATGGCTTATACCCGCTTGGTTGGCCGCATGGTCTTACGTGCTAAAATCTCGTGTTGGACTAGACTGCCGAATACGCGAAACAGGGGTTCGATTCTGGTTGGGTGCACTGAAGGTGAATTTCCCTAAATGTTTTTCCACTCTCCCTCCACTCAAATGCGGGCGCATTTCTTCTAAATTCAACCTACCCAATCTCTGGCTCATTAACGTAAATAATACCTTTGTATAACCTGAACAGGTAGTAAGATGCGGTGCTAAAAAAAATGTTTTTGAATCGTTTGGAACGTTACTAAGGTTTTAAGAAGAACTTTTATATATAAAGAGTATTTTAATTAGTGCTATGCGTCTTACTACAGTCCCATTTTCAAAGTAGAGCGGCTGGAAAACACAGCTATTGCCTAGAACAGTTACTAGATTTACTTTCATGTATTCATACGACCGCTCCATGTGATCTGCAGGTGTCACCTTTGATTCAATATCTATAACAAAAAAACACTAATGAAAACTATTTCTATAGCAGCATGGTCTATGGCGTCACTCTCGCAATAGACTAGCACGCCGATGACGGGAGCATTGGAGTTATATCCCAGTCGGGTGTACTGAGGGGGGGTTTCACCTAAATGGTTTCCCACCCTCCCTCCACTAAAGTGCGCGTACATTTCCTCTGAATTCAACCTACCTAATCCATAGCTCATTAACTAACACATGTGTATAACCTATGCGGTGAAAAGGGCTCGCCCGAATTGCGCCAATTCTCTTAGCTCGGACCCGAATTGCGCCAAGAGCTTAAAAGTGCCCCCCAGACCGGACCTGAATTGCGCCAATACCCCCCTTCCCAAGACAGGACCCGAATTGCGCCAACTCTGAACATAAACAAATATTAATGCTATGTCTGGCGGTAAGAAGGACACAAGTAAAAAATATAATTTAGTTAACTATATTTGCTCGAAATCAATCACAATGTATAAAGGTTGAATGTGAGGTTGTCTCTTCTCGCACTCCTCCTTTAGGATTCTCATAGTGTCAATATATAAAGGTTGAATGTGAGGTTGTCTCTTCTCGCACTCCTCCTTTAGGATTCTCATAGTGTCAATATATAAAGGTTGAATGTGAGGTTGTCTCTTCTCGCACTCCTCCTTTAGGATTCTCATAGTGTCAATATATAAAGGTTGAATGTGAGGTTGTCTCTTCTCGCACTCCTCCTTTAGGATTCTCATAGCGTCAATGTAGCGCTGCTTTTTCTTGTTTTTAAGTAGGCAAAATACTAGATGTATGTATGAGCCTTCGAAATACCCATGTACAGTAAAAAGCTGAAGAAAATGTCTCGGTGCGTATACAAAGGTTCCATCCATTAACACAATTTCATTCTGGAACAAATACTCAAGATTCGAGTCACAAGAAAATATCACGATCCCCTTCTATTTCGTTTCTCAACAAAAAGTTTTCGTCTTGAATAGATTTGATTTCAATTGAATCTATGGCAAATTAAATTTCTTCGGAAGATTTAGGCAACTTTGCCAGTGTTTTTAGTTTAGTGTAGTTGAGGTTATTCTTGATACATTTAATTTCCTTGCGGGTAAATGTTTTTTATAGTTTTTTTGTCTGTGTATGTACCTTTGTGTGGATTAACTTTGAAGGCCTTACTTCAATCTCTTCATCTTTCCTTTTAACTGCGTTGCTAATGGAGCTTCTGTTCGTGGCTGTGTTCGTTTTCAGTGCGCGAGAAAATATTTCCACCATCAAGAGTAAATATTTTAGCCTTTCAGTCCTTTTTAGTGCATTTCCACCTCTCTTCCCTCGTCAACTTTAATTGATTCGCCTGTCGATACATATATTTATTATAGACAATCAGAACTTTCCCTTTTTCACTATAAATCCTTTCCATATCAATAATTCTCACTAATACTATCACAGTTCACACAAAACCCGAAAAAAAAAAAATACACCGAGACAGTCACTGTTGTCGAGACAAATAATAAGTATTGGACAGACGGATGTCAATACTATTTTTACAAGTCTTGTTGGGGGCACTTAGGGCGTTTTTACATTCCTTTACTAAGGGGAGGAAAGACATGACGTAGCGAGAGTTTGTTTGAGATGGTCTTTTTTTGTATCATCCCCCCCACCTCCCTCACCTACTACCTGAACTTGACTTGGCGCAATTCGGGTCTGGGATTAGTAAACAGTTTTTAATCCCTTAATAACTGGCGCAATTCGGGTCTGCCCGGTGAAAACAAAACCACTTATGAAATATAATAATAATATTTAGCACCGCGTTTTACTAACCGTTCGGGTTATACGCTTTAAATACTAATTACTCTAATGGATTAGGAATTGGGAAGGGTGAATTAGAGGACGTGAACATGCATTTGCGCGGAGGGAGAGTGGAAACCCATTTAGGAAAAACCACCCCCAGTTCACCAGACCGAGATTCGAACCTTGATCTCCCCGTCCTCAGCAGTCGAACTTCAACACGACTAGCGCGTTAGCCAACTACGCCACCGAGGCGGGTATGGAATAGAAGAATCTAATCAATGTCGGCAGCAATAAAATGTGTTTGTATTTTCTAAATGCTCCTTTCAACTAAAATTTGACTGTTCAGTTCCTGTCAGTTATTCGCAGCTAAGACCAATTTAATAACACCGCGTAAAAAAAAGGTAGATGTACCAGAATTCACTTTAAAAGTTGATGGAAAAGTCACATTTAAAGTCAAATTATATAAACTCAGCCCAGTGTACTCAGCTTGGATTGAATATTTTGTTGTGAGGTTTTTGTAATACGCCTTACTACGCTTGTGATAGTTCGAATGTTATCAAACAAATGGGGTAGATATACTTTAGAAGAAAATGTATCAGAATTTTCTGGGAGGGAGAATAGAAAACTATTCAGGACTATAACATTTTCAGTACACACGTCCGGGATTTGATTGTGAATGAAAATGGTGAAAAACTCAAAACGGGACATGCCTTACGAACCGGTGAAATCCGCCATAGTGTGCGTCTGAAGGACAATTTTCATAGACATCTAGAAAATTCACTAGATCTACTTTCACGTATTCATACGTCAGGTCATGTGATCTGCCACTTGTCAATTTTTATGGATCATATTGATACCTATAAAATAACACTCATAAAATAGTCGATCATCATCGATTTTGGTAGTAAAAAAAACCCAGCCCTTTCTATGAAAATTGGAGTGTACCTAAGGCGTCACTTTATCAAAAGATTTGTCTGCCGATGACGAGGGAGATCGGAGTTCGAATACCTCTTGGGTGTACTGAGTGCTATTTTACCTTAACAATTTCCCGCTTTATCTCTCATCTCCTTCATCGCTACTCCAATTAGTGTAAATATGAAAAATGGCCCGAATAAGTAGTAAGACGAGGTGCAGAGATAAAAGTTTAAACACCACATTACGCTATTTATCCATGCAAGAGCTGACAGCGTGAGATTTATATTCACAACACGTTGCCATTAATTTTCCTCACGCCTCAGCAAAACGTGGCCTGAATCTTTTTTTTAAACCAGACTGTAAGCATCTATTAAAGTTGCATTATGAGCTTTCTTTTTAATATCTGATAATTAGATACTCTAATAGGGTAGGAATGAAGGAAGTTTTTAAGAGTTAATATACCCCCAATTGCGTATAAGGAGAGTGTGAAACTATTCAGAAAACACCACCATCATTATATCCAACTGAGATTCAAACACCTAACTCCCCCAGTACTTCAGCAGGCCAGTGTAGCATGAGAGTGGCGCCTTAGACCATTCGTCCATTTAAACGGGTATTATGAGCAATAAAACTGTTGTAAGAAGATAACAAGGTTTTTCCACATCTTATCCTGTCTGTCTAGTGAGCTAAGGGTCTCGGGATCGATTACTGGCATGGGGGGTAGAATCGTGAAATGTGAGTTTCCTCTTTGAAAGTGATGACTTAACGGCTGGGGGCTGGATGTTGTGTCTGTTTTAAATAAAAATTAGTTTTAAAAGTCGTGTGCTGATATAAATCAGTCCGTTCAGAAGGTAACACGTTTAATTAACTAATATAATTAAAGAAAGAAAATAAGTTTATTACGCCTTAAAATCTTCTGGCCTTTCCAAGTTTTTCAGATCGGACTATACGATCTTGACGTCCTAGTCCCCGTGACCACCGACGTGGATTTCTAAGAAGCTAAATAAACCGGAGCAATGAAGAAACGACGCGAGGCGACGCTGTGAGAACGAGCGTCCACTACTCGCAGGCGCTATATTGGCCGTGTATGCTCTGGCGCAAAACTACTTTTCTCAAATTCCCGTTGGATAAAATAGTGTGCTTTTATACGCAGGTGTACATTTTGTTATTTAAAAAAATAAGGTTATATATTATATATCACCTCATTTTTTCACCTAGTACTAGAACCCGATCGGTTTGTATATATTTTTTCAGTAAAATCTTCCATATCCAGACCTCTAATATCCGAAACCCATCATATCTGAAACGGTTAATAACATTTGTGTGTATGTATCTTTTTAAGTAGCTGAACTACCAAATAAAGGTTTAACGTCAGTAAAACCTTTATTTGTTTAAATTATATAAATCGAAAAAAATAATCAAAAGAAAATTTTAGACGTTTTAAAGAAGAAATGAATTTAATTTTGTTGTGTATTTAGCTTCGCATTATTGAACAACCATTTGTTTAAATACTGTGTGTACATATATAGGCCTATACAAAAAAATATTTTTCTGTAACTGTCTATGTTACGTCATTTTATTTTATTTTACCTTTTAACTCTTCACACGGGTATTAATCTACACTAATATTATAAAGAGGAAAGATTTGTCTTTTTGTTTGCAATGGATAAACTCAAAAACTACTGGACCGATTTCTTTCACCAATATAAAGCTACATTATCATCGAGTAACATAGGCTATATTTTATTTTGAAAATAATGCAAGGGGGGGAAGGGTCTAGTTTCATGTATTTAAATTTGCTTATTCGAAAAGGGTTTATCCCCCTTTATTTTGGTTATCAAAGGTTTTTTACTGTCTGATTTGAATTTGAAATAAATGTACACGCATTAGCGTAGAGGAAGAAAATGAGAAACCATTTAAGGAAATCTACCTTTTGTATACATGTCTGGGATTCCAACCCCGACATACCTATTGACGGCAAACCAGACTAAATTAGCTTGATATTTAGATCGAGTGCCCATCAAAAGTGGAAGGATTTAGGGATGAGCCCGGACAAAGGAGGTATCATTATTAATACCCATTCCTTAAATGTTAGGCTGAATTTATATTAAGAATACCTGTATTTGCGTAGGTGACCTGGCGGTCTAGGGGTAAGGTGTCAGACTTCTGTGCTGGCGGCTGGGGTTCAATCCTCGGTCCCGGCACAGATTTATATGATTACCAAACCCTTCCTTCACCTCTGACAAGACATCTTGTGAATATGGGAATGCCAGGCCTCCACCGTGGTTCGGATTCCACGTTAAACTGTAGGTCCTCCATTTCATCTCTCAATCACCCTACCATTGCACATTAGCGTAAGTGCGTATAACCCGAACGGGTAGTAAGACGCGGTGCTAATAATAATAATAATGTATTTGCGTAGAGTGAGAATTGGAAAACCACCCTAAGTACATCCGACAAGGGATCAAGCTCCGGTAACCCCATCTTCAGCATTCTAGCCTATTTCGAGAGTAGCACCTTAACCCATGTGTCCACTGAAGCGGGAACTAATTCTTAATAGTTATTAATCTGTTAAGTTAATTTAAGTCAAACCCAGTACAATCGTCGGTAGGGGACGTGAAACTAACTGCCTGGCACCTGAACACAATATATTTAAATTTAGCGCTGGGTTGTAAAGTGACACACGTGAATCCAGGGCAATCGGCCCAGTCAGGATTCGAACCACGGACGCCGGGTCGGAGATGACGCGTGCCATCTGAACGCCATTAACCTGTTTAGCACTCGAAGTAGGGTGGGGTGGTCCAGTCTTATATTATTAACTAATAAACTAATCAACCAAGAATAACTAATGAATTTTGAGAAAACCATATAATTGATCATACGGCTCAATGCGAAAGTCTTACGACATGTGGACTGTGATGAGGATATGTACAGGCCAATTTTCATAGCAACGGCCTTTTAGAAAAAAACAACATATTTTTGCAGTTGGCAATAACTTTTTACTATATTATTAGGGTTATCTATTAGGTACGGTATTGTTAATATCTAAATAAAGTGACACCCGCTTTGGTGACCGCATGGTCTAAGGCACTGCTCTAGCGGTAGACTAGAACGCAAATGACGGTTAGATCGAGGTTCGAATCTTAGTTAGCTATATAGAGGGTGGTTTTCCACAAAATAGTTTTCCACTCTCCCTCTTCGCAAATTCGGGTACACTTCTTTTAAATAAAAACAGTCCTAATCCCTTGAACAATTAATGTACTTTAGTACATAAGCGTATAACCCGAACGGGTAATAACAACATGGCGCTTTAAAGATAAAAATTACCGATTTAGATCACACACATGACTTGTATGAATACGTGAGAAAGTAGATCTAGTAACTTTTCTAGATAGCAGGCAGGCCCTTCCTACAAAAATCGTGGGAACACTGATGTTAAAAATGAGCACATATTTGTAAAATGTATTTTATTAATCCAAACCTCAATTTGCTTTTTGAACTCGACCAATATAATTTAATCTCGTCGGTAGTATATCAACTGTTAGCACCAATGAGGACTAAAAAATTACAAAGTAATGATTTTCTTTAGTAGGCCTATGTATGTTTGTTTTTCTTACTAATACTGTAAAAATCTTGTACGAAATAATACAAGAAAAAATAAGTGTGTAATAGTAAACTAAAATCAAATACTTGTTAGCATTTTGTACAGTCCAAGATAAAACTAAAAACGCTTAATAATAATAATATTTAGCACCACGTCTTACTACCCGTTCGGGTTATACGCTTTAAGTACTAATTACTCTAAAGGATTAGGAATTAGGAAGGTTGAATTAGAGGAAGTGAACCCGCATTTTCGTGAAGGGGGAGTGGAAAACCATTTAGGAAAAACCACCCCCAGTTCACCCGACCAAGATTCGAACCTCGATCTCCCGTCCTCAGCGGTCGAGCTCAACACGACAAGCGCGTTGGCCAACTACGCCACCGAGGCGGGTAAAAACGCTTTATAGATATTTGTAGTGGGTCGCAACCCAAGTCAATGGAACCTGGGAACCACTGAACTAGAATAATTTAAATGGGTGGAGGGATAGGAGGGCAGTTCTGATTGAACAGTCCTGCAAAGTAAGATTTAGTCACCATGTATGTGCGGCCAGCCATTGTTTATAAGCTTTCGTAAAACTTGTATTTAAAAAAAAAAGTAATATTTAAAAATTGACATGTTTATAAAGTTTAAACCTATATACAACATAGATTAAATAGACAAACTTTTATAGTAATTAAGTACGGTCGTAGCCACATCTAAGTATTATATTATTTAAACAGAATATGTTAAAGTTGCATTTAAAGTCTCCTAGCTATGTCGTTTATAAGTACAAATAAATGATACGGGACTCCGCACGGACTTTCTCGCTCTATTGTTTGAAAACGACTATATTTACTCAAAACTCGTAATATATGTGAAACGAAATAATATACAGTAGCAAACACAAGCATAAATTGCACTATACTTATGTGAAACTTTTTTTTTAGTCCCGGTTTTAATTTTTTTTAAGAATTAATGTCCTCATTTGTATGTTTGGACCAATAAAAAATATCAATGTTGGGTCCTAAGGGTCAACACTTCGTATTAAAATTTCAACTTCTGGTTAATATTTTCGACATTTTGTTAGGTGTTGCAAATTTTCATACCATCGCATTGCTATTAAATTCCTCATTTATAAATTTTGACCAATAAAAAATGTAAATATTGACTATTGAGTCCAAAATTAATATAGATCATTGTTGTACAAACATTTCTCCTAAGAGGTTTAAGGAAAAACAACATAAACCTTTAGACCTACTTATATTTAATTACGTTATGGCATTGAAAAAATATTGCGTTTAAACTTAAGTAGTATCTCTTTATAGCTAAAGCTCACAAAATTGTATTAATCAATTTGCCAATATCTCAGATACTGTTAGATTTATAAAAATATATTTCATATAAATGTTTTTTTTATTTTTAATAGTACTACAATTTTGCAATGATAAGTTATTTAGTATCTCAAATAGTTGTGGAGATAAAGTACACTAAAATTCATTTTCTTGGTAACATGAAAATTGCCAGTTTATTTATAATCTTAATCAACACCGATATACGAATTTTAATCAAAATAGTTTAGAGTCGATTTTGAGAAAATCTGTTTTCTCTTTTCAGCCTTTCTTAAACTACTCTTTAATTTTAAGTTTAAACAAACACAGACAGACGTCATCGCAAATACCACTTTTTAAGGTTTGGGGGGTTTTGAGATGCCGACATCCATAAACATTTCAGGTTTGATTTTCTTTTGCGGTCGCAATACTTTTACATTTTGTGTTCGAAAAGTTAAAAAATATATATATTTACGTATAGCTTGAAAGTTATTGGTTTTATAAAATATATTCTTCTTATAAAATATTTCTATTATAAAGAATTCTACATATTTGTAACGATAAGTAATTTCATATCTCAAATAGCTTAGGAGATATTATAAAAAAAAAGATAAATTACGCATCAGACCGGAGCAATAAAAAGTCATTTTGCCGAAATATTCAGAGTAGCCATTTTGTTTGGAATATTTAGAAATGTTTAGAAATGAAATTTAACCAAAATCGTTTGAGCCAATTTTGAAAGATTCGATTTTTTTTTTTCGCCCTTTAGTAAACTACCCTTAATTTTAGGGTTAGATATCCAATTCAATAAACCTATGAAAACCATAGATATCAAGTTTTAGCCGGATCGGTAAAATAGTTTAGGCTCTTATTAGAGACAGACGGAAATTCAAAAACCACTTTTTCGGAGGGGG
>CABEEJ010004539.1:0-20135 GCA_901482245.1 Timema douglasi
AGTATAACAGATTTAAATGAAAGGCTTACGAAAACCACTCACCTTTTGGAAATTACCAGTAGAGTTAAAATTCCTGGCAATTTCTTACCACGCTCTCTTCTTCGCAGCTAAGCTCCCAAAATCCGTTTTAAACGTTCTATAATTTTGTAATTCTTGATTTGCTCCAATAAATATAAGCGTTCGTCATCGCTGACAGATGGCAGTTTTCCCTTGTCCGCCATTTTCACAAATATCTGACCGTTTACGATCAGGTTTGTTAACTTAACGAGCAAAATCTTCAGTATAGAAGGCAGTGGATGTAGTGAATTTTATTTCCCGCTGGGGTGTGGTACTTCTGTGTACCTATGTGAATAATTTTATCACGTGACCACTCACCAGACGTTCTAGCAAGGCATCCGCCAGATTGAGCTGAGCTGAGCCTGTGCTCATGCTCAGGCTCAGCCCATACTCTGGCCGTGCTCAGCATCGTCCTTGCATACGGGCCCTAGTGTTTTCCTTTCCAAATTGTGCACACATCAGTACAATGTCAAGCATTAAATGGAAAGAGCAATATAAAACAAAATAAATCTAAAATGTTAACATCATTTTATTCAATGTCTTAACAATTTATAATAGGCCATACTTTAATCTAAAACCACAAATAAAATATATTAAATTGCAAAGAGTATGTTTTCCTAGCTTATAACCTATGCCAATACAACATTACTCAAAAGAGAGAGTATAATAAGACAAATGAGAAAGTTAGATTTTTGTCAACAACAAAAAAAGGAAGAAAAGATGAAAAGTGAATGAGTTTGGTTGCCCGATTGCACATAACTTTTTGAAGGTGGCTAGGCCTTAAGAATTATGCTATCTAATGGAGATTTCAAACAAATAAAATTTCAAGATCCCTCAAAGATTTAATAAATTGTCATGGTCTCTTGATTAACCCCTAATTATATTTGGAAGAAGGTCCAAATATAACAAAATACCTCAAAAAGTGAAGAGGTTTTTCTTAAAGAGATAAATAAACCCCTAATTAGAAACTTTAAATATCAGTGTCAGGATTTAATCCATATTATTATTTAATATCAATGACCAACACTATTTTTATCCAACATGGTGGGCATTGCAGCTCAACGATGTAGCATATAATTTATCTCCCCAATTTGATTTTTGTTTATAAATGTGTGTGTTAGCTTTAATGTGAAATTACAGTAAGAACCAGAAGGAAACACTAAATTTAGACAAATTTGAAACAATCCAAATTATGGCTATATGTTAACAATTTTATTTCCCTAGAGTGACAATAATCGCAAAGTGATAATTTGTGTTATTTTTTCTTGTGTTTCAAATGTGTTTATGAGTTTACCTTACTTTCTTTTAAATGTTAAGCCTTTATCCTTTCTATCTTTATAATAATTTTATATTAATTCAACATATAAGACTCTTTTATTCCTTTTTACTTATCATATAAGTGAAAGTCCACTTCTAGAACTTAGCATGCTTAATCAAATTCGAAATTATATGTAAATTAACGATTCACATAATTTTTTTAAATAAGTGATTTTGGCATATTTTATATATTTTTCCTGAAGAAATAAACGAAAAAGGAATATAACAAATATTTAGTGCTGAAAGTTTAACTTAGTTGTATTACTAATGGAAGCAATTAGTGAAATTTCTCATATTTTTGTCACTACTATGAAATGTTTTTAAAAAAAAATAGTGTTTTATTACTTTTATATCAAAAGTTTTAAGTGAGATAAATTATGAATATTTCAATGGTTAGGATAGGACTGAAAATAGACAACACTTTTTCCCCAAATTTGGTTTTTATCAAGAGTGTGTGCAGCTTATAGTTGTGACCTAGAGAAAACACTCACTAGTTGAACTTTTGATGTAACATACTTTTATAAAATCTTCTTCAGTGTGGTTTTTTTACAGTAATTATCATGTTTGTATTCACACCTTTTACCTATATTTTATTTAGAAAATTTAATACACGTAATAGGCATGTGAGAAGTCCACTTTTTTGGTTCAAAGTCGAGTCGTATATGGGAAATATTCTCGAAAGCCGAATTGAAGTTGGAATATTTTTCTATTTAATTTTGAATAAAAATATTATGTTGACATTGTTTATATTTATAAAACATCAAACTAAATATTAAATTTAATTTTTCTTAACACTAATATTTGTAGCTTATTGCCAACATACAAATGTTTTATTCACTTTGCCTTTGTATTAAAAACACCTTATGTATACAGTTTGAGTGAGTAGTTAAAAAACACACAGTTGTTTTAATATTATTGGATTTGACCTACATGGTGTTTAACTAACCTTTCACACACAAGATACAAATTAACAAAACACAAAGAGTTAACAGACGTTCGAGAACAAGAACAACGTTATAGAAAAATATGAGTTTAAGTTGATTTGATGGGTGCGTTTATAGGTTTGAGAAGTCCAGTGTGAAAAAAAAATAGTTTTTCTGTTTTACAAATCAACAAGAAAACTTTTGATTTTATAAATCCATTTAAATCTTGCCATGTGAATTACTAAAAAATATATGATTCTGATTATGAAAGTGCCTATAGGCAATCTTGAAAATAATACGACCTTGATGATAGTAATTTTACTCATTAATTAATTCATGTAATCTGTAAAAATATAAATAAAATTGTAGATTTTATCTAAATTAACAGCAATTTTCGTTTATAAGTACTAACTATTTGCGTACGTTTTTTAAAATTAATTTAAGGAATGTCATGTTCCTCGAACATGTGCTCAACTATCAAGTCTGCCGCTAGCCTACACATTAACAGGAATTTGAAATGAACATACCGAATTAATGTAGTAAACAACTAAAATGGCTCTGTGTGTGTGAATTTTAGAATACTAAACAAATATTTTCAATATTTAAGAAACACTTCAAAAGTTTAATTTAATTAAACACACTGAGAATAAAAAAAACTTATGTTATTATTTTAATCTACAATTTCAAGGGAAATAAATTCATCCTCAGTTGGAACCAATCAGTGTTTGTGATCAAGGGAATTAGAGATTTAAGGTTATGGGTGTCTTAAAATTTAAAGTGTTAGGGAAATTTTCCAAGCCCCACCAAGAAAATAAAGCAAACTTGTTCTCGAACTCAAAACGATAAAAATATATTTTATTCTTGAAGTTATTTCAGTTTATTTTTCTTTGATGTAAAATATAAGTGTAATATAATCACTTGGCTTCAAATAAGAATAAGAGACAAAGCTTTAAATAGCCTGCCGAAGCCAAACACGGGTTTGGTTCAAATACGAAGTACACCAAGATTCGTTTCGGCTTCGAATTTTTCTAATCTTCGCAGACCCCTGAAGGAGCATTTATGTATGAAGTTCAGAGGTTACAAAATTTCAGGTCTTTTAGAGAATAATAAGAATCTCTCACCTAGCGACTTAAAACATAAAATTCAAATTCCCAGTTATCAAGGCATTAAGAAAAAATAAGAGAATGCCAATATAAGTCAAGATAATACCTACCGTCAAAGAACATAATATTTAAAATTAGGGGTGTGTGAAGCTTCGAAAACTTCAACTTCACTACAATTCAAAAGTAAAATTTTATATTTGACAATTACAAAACTTCACCAATAAAATTGTTTAAAAGTAAAAAACACATCTATGTGCAATTTTTGTCATTTTGTTTTGTTGAATGTACCACAAATTAATGTTCACACAAATTAAAATAATTAAATTACATTTTGAGATAACTTTATTTATTGTTTTAGGATGAAATATGTTTGCAGTATAATATTTTGTAAATTATATTTAATATTCAGTTATATAGTAATGCTAAATAGTAAATATAAAATTCTTTCCTAACATTAAACCTTAATTTAGTTATTCAAACTTAGATTCAACTTTGCTTTGAATTGAAAAAGTGCGACATCCCTAATTAAAATAAATAGTTTCTGTGTTTAATTCAAGACACAACCATAATTTTTGTTTGTTTGTGAAATTGGGATTTAACCATTCTCAATTATGAAAAAATGGCCAGGGGACTGGGTATTTGGTCTGTTTTAAATATAAGTGCATGTTAAATATCCCAAATAATAATAAAATTAAGACACTCAAGTGAAACCTTAAATGGGTGGAGTTTATATGAGGGTAGCTGGTACAGAACAGTGAATACAAATTAAATAGCAAGTAGGATTTCATTACTATTAAGTAGTACAGCCCACTAAAATTTAATAATGTCACATTTAATAAGCCACAAATTGTCAGCATTTTTGTAAGCTTTCTTTATTCCGCTTCCATCCATACCCCAATTATTTGTTTTTAGATCTTTACAGGACATATAATCTTAGTCAAAAGAGTAAAATTAAATAAAACGGCTTTTACTTTTATTTTAGAGTTGTCACTGATAGCTTTAAATTAATTCCCCAAACTTCCTTGGCCCTAAATGCTCTTATAAGCACATTTCAGGTTATATTCAGTCTATACAATATATAGCCTTTCCAAACTCGAAATATTCATCAAATTATATTAATATTTATCTATACAATAACTTTGAAGAAAATCTAGTGATATAATATATATTCTTGTGTTAACTCTGAAAGTAAGTATATATTTCATAAACACAGTTTTTACCATTTCTGATCAAAATACTATATTTGTTAAGTACACATCTTCCGGGCTATTCACATTTAAATAGAGGAAAGATAAAACCTTCAGTACAATTGGCCAGGATTCGAACCTGGACTTCTCCTTTATTGGAAAACTAAACTAGACAACCTTTATGTTCAGTCTCCTATTGATGCAGTTTTTTTTTATTAAGACAGGGATAAGGAAGGTAGAATAAAAGGAAAATTGCTGTCCTTAAATAATGTAAAGGTTTTTGGGCAGGGTTTCAGTTTTTTTTTGTTTTTTACCAGGGGGCGGGAGTCTACATAATCCATTTAATGTAAAGTTTTTATCAATGTTTGTGATAAAAAAAATGCCAGAAAATAAATATAGCAATCATAACATTTCACCTATATTTCATTTACTTATGATGAGTTGTATTAATTTTAATACAATTAAAGTATTTTAAAATGTCATATTACTCACTTTATTCCCAATACTTATATCCAAAAATAACTAAATGATTAAAATAATCTAATAATTTAATTTACCAAATTGTAAAAAAAATATTTAAGAAAGAAAGTAGGGGAGGGTGGACCAAAAATCTCAGGGTGGGTAAAAGGGGAAAAGTCGAAAAAAATCATGGGAAAAAAAAGCCTTATGTTATTTAAGGGTAACCCTTTATTAAATTTCCCAGAACAGATGTCAAACATTTATTTTTCTGTCCAAAGCATTAAATAACATTCGAGCTCTATGAAAATTTTAAGAAACTGAAAACTTTTACAAATACAATTAAGGTTTTGTTAAGATTCATCTTTGGTGATAATATTAGTATAATTTTTATTTGAGATTTCCAAACTCTTACTTTTTTACATGTTTTTGGATTTGAGTTAATTAGATCTCCTGAATCCATTGAGTGTTTAAAATAACTAGTTTATACAACTGACAACCATTTTAAATCTAGTGTGAACACTTGATCAGCAAACGTGGTTAGAGTTTAGTTTGTTATCGTGGTTGTCTCTTGCACAGTTGTATACTTTCACTAAATGCAAAATAATCAATCAATCAAGTATTAAGATTAATTTTTCATTGCTATGCCGATTGAACTATTTAAACCTATGCAAATTTTCAAATTCAAATCTAACTAAAATATTGAATCCAAAGAGTTCTCAATTTCTGATTTGATTAAATTTAATTTTAAATTTGAGTCAAACTAAGTAATTTAACTTTTAATCAAATCCAGCATAAATTCATTATTAAAATAAAATCAACAATATTATAACATTTCAGGTATATAATGTCTGTATATAGCTTTTTTATGCAATGCGTCTTACCACTTGTTCGGGTTGTACACATATATACTAATTACTATAATGTGTTAGGTGTGAAAAGGTTGGATTTAGAAGACGTGTACTCACATTTGCATGGAGGGATAGTGGAAAACCATTTAGGGAAACTAGTTCGATCCTTGATCTCCACATCATTGGCTGTCTAGTCTACCGCGAGTGTTGCATCTTAGACCATGTGGCCACCAAAGCGGGTCCTTAACTTAATCATAGATGTCCGATATTGTTGTAATAATAATAGGCTATATGTAATTTTGATGGAATCAGTTTTAAAGCTATGTATATAATTTAAGCTACAATTCAATTTTGATTTGATTCAAAATGTTTATTACCTATTTAATTTAGATTTGATACATTTTCCCTATGAAATATTCAACTCAGATTATATAATTTTATAAAGCATGATTTTTAATTCAGAATTAATTTGAGTTTGCACAGGCTTAGTTAGAACCATTATGTCAAAAACAGATTAATTTTTCTTCAATGACATGAAAATCAAAATATTAGTTCTAAACATGTCTGGATTAAACTATAGATCATCATTTCCCAAATAGGATTCAGTGAGGTAAAGGTTCCATGAAAAGATAAAAGATTTTAAAAAAAGTACACATTAATTATTATAAGTTAGAAATATTGAAGCTACATTTATATCTGGTGGGCACAATAAAAGTATCCTCAAAAGTCAAAACAGTCAACTGGAGCCCTAATTTTGAAGCTTGCAAAAATACTCGCAAATCGCAGGTTACACCAAAATAGAACTGATTTTGAAAGGTTTCTACTGTTGTACGAGTCTGTGTAGTGTTGTTTCGCTTGCAACCGAGTTTTCAATCCAACAACATTGTAAAACCACGATGTGCCAAAGAAACGTAACTGAACGTAAACACTATTAAGGTATTAAATGCATCATGTAAAACGATTTGTTTCATTTTATTAGGAAACCATGTTCCAGTTGTATGCATCTAAGCTTGTTGTCTCAAAATATTCTCAGGTTATATAAGTAGAAGTTAAACCGTCATTTTGCTTAATATCCACAATATCTCATTTGATAGCGTACTTGTCTGAAACTCAAATGTTAACAAGATCAATCCCACCCCGTTTACAATATTTTAGTTTTTTGTCTGAATTTAAGTCCCTTGTTTATTATTATTATTATTATTATTATTATTATTATTAGCACTGAATCTTACTAGCCATTCCCGCAAAATCACTTGTTAATAATGAAAGTTCAGTAATTTATTATATTTTTGCAACTATTTTTATAACATAAATATGCCCTAAAGGCTTTTACTATGCTAATAATAATTAGCTTGCTTAGCCTTATTTTTAAATGTGTACGTTTTTGTCTCATAAAACCCATACAAAATTTCAAAATGAATGTACCGTTTTTAATATACTATTTTTTTAATTATTTTAGCACCGCGTCTTACTACCCGTTCGGATTATACGCTTTAAGTACTATTTACTCTAATGGATTAGGAAATGGGGAGGTTGAATTAGAGGAAGTGAACCCGCATTTGCGTGGAGGGAGAGTGGAAAAACCACCCCCAGTTAACCCGACCGAGATTCGAACCTCGATCTCCCCGTCCTCAGCAGTCGAGCTCAACATGACAAGCGCGTCAGCCAACTATGCCACCGAAGCGGGTACTAATAATATAAATCAGTATGTTATAATTAATAATATTGTTTGAAAATAACCCTGATATGTCCTCACTTTAAATTAATTGCTACCCACTTCGGGCTACGCGCTACTCTCGCGGTAGTCTAGACCCCCGATGACGGGGTGATAGAGTTTCAAATATAGGTCAGGTGTATTGAAGATGTTTTAAAAAAAAATCTAGGGGAAGTAGGGGTAATACCGGGACGCTAAGGGGAAAAAATTCATAAAAAATTGTTAAATTAATATTTTAATCTGAAATTTTGTACAGCGAAGGACAATAGTATTTATTACAATATTTGACTATACAAATGTCTGTGTCCAGGATTTTTTTTTATCTATCTCCACAAATATAGAACAATGTAAAAAAACTGTTCTGCCCCAGCTATGGGGTATAACCGGATACGCCATGGGGTAAAACCGGATCTTATCATTTTTTGATTCTTAGGCATGGTACACATACAAATTCGTCCAGCTCATTTTTATCCCATCCGGTACAGCTTTCATGCGCCCATTTTTGACATTTTAGACACCTAACCCATTCATCTGTCTTGTTGGTAGTAGAATAAGGTTCTTTACAGAGAAGACATGGTGTTTCATTTTTATCCTCATCGGAAGAACTAGATTGTCGACTTTGTTCTTGCTTCAGATTGCGGGGTTTTGCCAACAATTTTCTTTTTACTTGTTTATTTGCAGGACCTCTCTGCATTTCCCTCAGTTCATTCCTGTATGGGGCGCTTGTAATGATGGCTGTTTTGCCTCTTCTTCTGTTTGAAACAGATCTTTCACAGTGTGGAATTGGAATTACATCTTGAGGTGAAACGCTAAAGTTATACGAAACTTTCTTTGGTGTTACTGCAAGACAAGGCCTCCACCGTGGTTCGGATTCCACGTTAAACTGTAGGTCCTTCATTTCATCTCACAATCACCCTACCATTACACATTAGTGAAGTGCGTATAACCTGAACGGTAGTAAGACACGGTGCTAATAATAAAAATAACAAAATCCCTCTCAGAAAATTGCAACCGAAGAGGGAGATGGCATCCATTTTGTTATTTTATGCTCTACTTGATAGAAGAGGCCTGTCTCGCACGGTGTGAGGATGCCGAGTAGAATCTGCCCGCTATTCGATCGTGTGACGTCAGTTTTCGCAGTGCAGACGTTTCAAAATTAGGGATTTGCGAGATTGTGTGGGAGACGAGAGAAATACACTAGCGAATCACTACTCGCATGTTTCAAAATTAGGGTTCCTGAGCTGTCTGTTTATGTATAAGCATGCACACTTAATTGAGTTGGCTGTTAGAGTTCATCAAGTGATTCTTTTATGCTATGCGCTTGTTTTTTGGCGAACGTATCAATCAGGCAGTAAAATATCAGTATGGTTATTTCCAACCTTAACTTCTCCTGTTTGCTCTCGCTCGGCTGCAGAATCCTGAGAATTATCATACACCACTAGTCCTGCTACATTTCTTGCTTGCTAGGGGTGAGGGTGTGTGAGAAAGAAGTGACAACTATAAATGAGTAAAATAGAAGAGATGAGTGGGAAGGAATGAAAAGTATGTGTCAATTTTCCTTGCATACAGCCTAGTTACCAGTAATATTTGCAACGTGGTTACACATGCTGTACATACAATTGTATAAACATGTTCAATATTTTTATAAATCTGTGGATTTCACTCATCTGTTNAAAGAAGATACAATAATAACAAAACAGAATAATAACTCAAGAAAACGGGTCTGAAGCAGTTGAATCTCATGTTCCCGAATTTGCAGAGAAAAGGGAGAAGCACCAAGATATAAACAATCTTCTTCTCAAACTAAGAAACAGAAGTATGTTGGCAGCTATTTATCATTTGAATTCTCAAGTGTCGGAAATGAACAGTCCTGAAGCACAATACCTCCTTTGCAAGAATATATCGTCAAACAGTTTGTTATCACCTGCTAAATTACATCCGTTATTTTGAGCAAAACCACTATAACCAGTATAAATATAAAGACATGCCTATTTTAGGAGAAAGCTTGACAAAAGCATGACAAGAATTAAAAACTGAAAACCAAAATGCTATAGAGGCTTCTTACAGTGAGTTATCATATAGCACTTGCTGGAGAAGTACACACAACTGGGGAATCACTAATAAAACCACGTGCAGAAGATATTGTGTTGTGCATTTTAAGTGAGGAGTCATGTACAAAAGCTAAAAATGTGCCACTTTCCAATAAGAGTTTAGCGTCGTATTCATGATCTTCCTGAAGACATCCAGATAGAATTCATTTCTCGGCTACATCAATGTGATAGATACCTACTTCAATTAGACAAGTCCACCAATGCGGCAGGTCTTGCAATTTTGCTGGTTTGTGTAAGATATTACTTTGACAAAGGGATTATAGAAGTTTTATTTCTATTTGAGTCTACAAACTCATACCATTAGTGAGAACATCTTTAACTATTTCCATTATTTTATGAGCTCACACAGTATAAGTTGGGGCAAATGTGTTGATGTGTGCCGTGATGGCGCCAAAGCAATGGCTGGAAAAGTGGCAGGTGCTGTGACACGAATACAAAATGTAGCTAAAAACAGCACCAATGGTCACTGTGTTATTCATAGAAATGCACTGCTAGTTAAAAATATTTCAATCACAATTATAACTGTGCAGACGAAGTGGTATAGATTATCAATTTTATGAAGAGTCAACCATGAGTCAGTTATTTAAAATTAAATGTGAAGAAATGGGTAATCACCACTTGGCCCTGCTTTTGCATTCAGGAGTCTGATGGCTTTCATGAGATAAAGTTCTCCTTAGCATGTTGAATTGTGACAAGAGTTGTCGGAATATTTTATGGATCATACTTTAAATTTCGATTATTTGATCGACTTACAAATATTTCGTGGTTATCCAAAATTGCATATCTTGCCAACATATTCACAAAATTAAATGAAGTCTGTTTATCACTTCAAAAGATTTTTAATGCGAGGGATAAAATATTTTCACTGTCTTGCAAGCTGGAATTTTGGATCTCAGCTGTGGAGCAAAATAATTTGGAAACTCTTCCAATACTTGAGGATTTTCTTGAAGAATCTGAACTTTAACTTGAGGAAGAAATTCACATTGACATTGCAGATCAGCTTCGCAATTTATACGTGTCTATTAACCAGTATTTTCCATTCTCGAATGATAAAACTGATGCCTGGGTTCAAAATACATTCGTACAAGATAAACCAGAAAGGTTTTCTGACTTTAAATTTGAAAATCTAATAAATATTACTTCTGATAATCAACTAATAAAAACATTTTATGTTTCTCTTATTGCTTTATGGGGGAGATTTATGCAATAATACTCTGAGTTGTTGCAGTGGGCAATCAAAGTACTGTTGCCATTCGCCAACATGTATTTGTGCAAAATTGGATTCTCACTATGCTCTGGAACCAAAACGAAGTATTACTTTTATTATTAGCACCGCGTCTTACTACCGTTCGGGTTATACGCACTTACGCTAATGTGTAATGGTAGGGTGATTATGAGATGAAATGGAGGACCTACAGTTTAACGTGGAATCCGAACCACGATGGAGGCCTGGCATTCCCCACATTCACAAGATGTCTTGTCAAAGGTGAAGGAAGGGTTTGGTAATCAGATAAATCTGTGCCGGGACCAAGGATTGAATCCCGGACCCCCAGCACAGAAGTCCGACACCTCACCTCTAGACCACCAGGTCGCCCAAAACAGAGTATCGAAACCAACTTTATGTGGCTTCAGACATGCAAATACAAATGTCAACAACTAAACCGGATATAATAAGGATTTGCCAAAAAAAGAAAATACTGTATTACACTCTGCTCAATAAAGGTATGGTGCCATTTTTGGTATTTTTTTAAAACTAATAATAATAATAAGTATCTGATACCATAATTTATCATTTAAGAGTAAAAGTTTGTAATTTTTTCTTTGATAGACATGCTTATTGTATTTATTTATGGGACATAAAAAAATACAAAACATGGAAAATTAAAGGTATATGAACTTGAAGAAAGAAAAATGTTCACCTGCAGTGGTATGCTAAAAATATTTGAGGGGTTCCTCTATGTTGTACATAACATAAAAAGGTTATGTAACTAATTGTAATTGGGAAATGCTACTCTAGATCATTGTAGGATTAAGTGAATTTGATCAGGAGAATATACCGGGCTGCTCACAAAAGGGAAAATGTAGTTCTTCTGTTCAAAGTTTCAACAATTACCTTGATTGGTGTGTTAGAAGAGAAGCACTGAAATATATCTTGGGCACAGGCACTTTGTAGCTCAGCAAGTAAAGCAAACATACCAAAGTTTAAGTTTAAGTTTTTCACAAATGTAATATGCTAGAGCTGCTGTTTTTATGTATTTTAAAGGGACAATAGATCACATGATATTTCAGTGCTTTTAAGAATATTCTCACTTTTTTGGAGGTTTAACTTAAAGGTCACAATTCACACTTTTTAAGGTAATATGATTCTTTATTATTGATTTTGATAAATCGGTTCGTCAATTCCAGTCTTTGAAAGTGAACCAGTAAGGTTCAAGCAAGATTAATGATATTTGTATACCCTTTGCTTCAAGCAGGCATGTTTGGTTTAAACAAGATAACTAAAACACTTTGGTCAAATCAAGAACATCTATTCCACTCACTAAAAAGAGATCATTTTAGTCAAAGCAGGATAGTGAAATTGGGTCAAATTGTGAGAATGTATCAAGGTCTTGGAGCTAAGAATTAAGGTAATGAAATATAAAGTTTGACATTCATAGTATTTAAACATTTTATTTCCATCTGCCTTCTACTTATAAATGTGTGTCGTCATTTTAAGATGAACAAAGAGGTTTGGGAATTGTTATTTTTGTCCATAATGCATTATATAGAAAATAGTTATTATTGGTTTAAATTTGTAAATGTGTTTATTTTTTAAATTATTATCATCTTAAGAATAAGACTTCTACAATACATTGGTGGTAGCCCTATAGTAAGCCATATTATAAGTATCCAATCTGTGAGAGGGAGAATAGTGATGGTAAGATGGAAGTGTGAATAAGAAATTAAGAAAGACAATTAATAATAATTGTTCCCACCAAGAGCTAACCCATATATTCTTTCAGTTTGCTTCATTTCTTAACACGTTAATGACAATGGTTTTACATATTTATTCATTTTACTGTTGATATGTAATACTAATAACATCAAACAGTTGTTCTTAGAATCTGATACCTTAGCTAAGCATGTAGCGTGTCTTGACTATTGAGCTAAGAGTCCCAGGTTTGATTCCCGGCACGGCCAAAACATTTATCATTGGTGAAATGTGGGTTTACCCACTCAAGAGTGCTGAATTAACAGCCGGTGACTGTATGATAGGCCTGCCCTAGTCTTAAGATAAATTATAAGGCATATGAAGCTATGACAAACCTAGCAGGCCAGTAGTGAAAAATATATGGCTTGAATAAAAAATTGATCCAGGACACAAGCTGGAAACAGAAATGGATGTTCAAAAAAGTTGATCTTGGAAATATAAAAATGAATGAAACCTTACTAAACTTTGTTTTGAAAAATTCTTTTTACAAAAAAAAAAGTGGGTCTGGTGTTTTTTTAAGGCATGTATTTTAGAGCCGTTGTTATCTTCAAATTTACTTAACATCTAAACAGTGGGAACAAAGCAAATTTTTTTTTTCTTCTCTATTTTGGAATATAGTAGGTCTTTGTTATAGGTGGAGATATTTGCAAAAAAGTATTACAATACTTACCGTACTTATTAGAAGATATTAAGGATGGACGGGAATGACATTTTATATCAGGACAAGAACGAGACAGGAAATGAGTCAAAATATTGGGATCAGGACAGGAAATTATGAAAATAGTGCTCTAGAATAATTCTAGATTAAAAATTTAGATTGTCTTTAAAACTAATATGGTAATACTTGTTAAAGCTTTGACATTATTAAACATAATACAAATCATAAAATACTATGACATAATAATATAGATAAAGAGTGTGCAAAGAGTAGAGATGGGCCACTTGAATCTTCGAATCCACCGAATCCTGACAAGTATTCGAGATTCGAGGATTCGTTATTTTACTGGATTCGATGATCGAATCTTTCACCTCATAAACAAAGAATAATATTTTTAATTTAAAAATTACCTAGGCTTACTTGAAAAGCACAACTTAATCCGTAGTATTTATTTTTTTGGACAAAAGAGATAAAACATGAATATATATTTTTTTAATAATTGATAGGTGTGGAAAATCTTATGTGCCTAGTACCCTACCCTCCCACCTATATGGGAAACTTGGACTCGACCGTTTCGGCACATGCTCACTTCTAAAACTTTCACCTCACAAACAATCTTGTAAATATTTTAATGAACACATTAAAACTCTTCAAAAATTGAAGATCAAAACTAGAATTACAAATAAACTCGAAATAAATAAAACAAATCACAGCTTTTTTTAACAGAAATAAAAACACACATTGCGCATGATACAAAGTTAGCCGCCATTACACACGATATAAAGTCAGCCGCCATGATGTATATTATGTTTACTCACCCAAGTGATGATTAAAATGAAGATACTGTTACTTCTTAGTAGCCAACTGGTTTTAATTATCTACAACTACGCAAAGGACCCCAATTTATTGCATACAATCCTTAAGTTAGACATTCTGTTGGGTTTCATGAAAAATAAATACTGTCAACATTCAGACAGCGATAAACCTATTTATCCCTATGTATCATATATTGATTGTTTGTTTAAAATCGATTCAGGTAATCTGATCACTTAGTAAGCGCTCTCGAGTTTTAAGAATCAAATAAGGTCTTTCTAATCCATTATTTGTTTTTAAATTGATTTAAACTTAAAATTTATTACTTTTATAATGTTATTGAAGTAATTGTAAAAATATTCAAACGTAGTCCTGCCTTATAAAATGGGAATGAAAATATTGTAGTCGAAAATAGGTTCGTGTTTTAAATAGAATGTAATCTCAGAAATCAATATATTGCAAGAATCGAATATATTTGTTTTCTACGCGAAAATAGATAATGGCTATATAAGAAAATAATAATAAAACATACTTAGGCATTATTGAGTTCATTATTTCCAATGTATGTTTAATTGTTAATCAAGTTGGTTTAGTCTTTATTAAAAATATCCTTTTTTGTATTTTTATTTTTGCTATCATAATACAATAAAATATCCAATAATGATGATTATAGTTGATCAAAGGATATATAGGCCTAATCTGTTTATTTCACATGTTTTTTAGGAACTTAACTCATACTAACAACACTCGTAAAAATAACTACAAGACTCTCAAATTTTGATTGAGTTGATATTTAAACAATAATATGAGTCTAGACTGTTTAATTTGGCTGGATTTTAACCTTTATTTTGCGAGGGGTGGTTGGGATGAATTGAAATTGAAAGTATGATTGAAATAAATCTTAATTCACAGTTTAGGCCTATATTGTGTAATGTAGGTCAATTTGTAAATCATTAAAATTTATAACAATTTGCTAGGATTCGGATTCGAGATTTGAGATTCGAAAATAAAATGTAGATTCGGATTAGAGATATAGTGGATTTGACCCTCTCTAGCAAAGAGCATTTTTTTTATCAAATAAAATAGCAAAATTTTGAACAAATATTGAATAGTACAAATCAAATAGTTAATTTTAATACAATTTTCATTTAAATTATTTTTATTAGTTAATCTCGTTCAAAAATGGCATTTTATACTTGACTATTGGGAGAGCGCAAAATAAAAAATTGGGAGAATGAAAGACATTAAAGAGAAAAGAGTGGTGAAAGAAGAGAGGAAGATAAAGGCATTTCAATAAACTGACCCGGCCACAGGCTGGAAACATTTGATGGTGGAAGAGTGCAAAAATTAAGAGTAGTTTTTTCCATTGTTAAATATTCCCTAGGTTTGAAAATTAATAATGCTTAAGGGTTCTCTAGATTTGAAACCCCTTAAAGATTCTTTAGGTATGAAACCCCTTAAATGTTTTTTTATGTTTGAAACACTTTAAATATTCTTTAGGTATAAAACCCCTTAAAGATTATCTATGTTTGAAACTCCTTAATAGTAATATATATCTGACACCCACTTCCATTTCAAGTTGAAATTGACACTGTTTTAGATCTCAATCCTTTTCGAGGCTGAATAATTTAAGGATTTTTGTGGTGTAGAGCTTTGCATGTTTTTACATAAATGTTTTTGGTGGATTAAATTACTATTTAAGAATAAACACTTTTAAAATATTTTCCAAATTCAATTTTTTTAGTTTAAATTATAAAACAATTTAAAATATATTTTAGCTTCCGTCTGTCTTTGAGAATATTTGTTATATTTGATTAAAAGACTTGGCTTCAAAACAAAATTAAGAACTTTACACACTCCTATTTGCTTCCAAGAACAGAAGTTTATTACTATATCTTTTAATTAATTTATGATTTACATTTTTAGTTGAATTTTGCCTTAAAACATATTAAGAGAGGATCTTTTAACTTTTTTATCCTTCTTTTTAATAAATTTAATCAGATAAAAAAATACTGAGAAAAATACTTATAATTGCCAATATTTGAAGAGATGCTTTTAGATTCTTCTTCCATTGAGATAACTAACATGAATATAAAGAGTATACACAATTTAATAAGCATGAGCTTAACTTGTTCACACAGATCATTGCAAAGAATTAGTAACTGTACACTTTGAAATATTTACAAAAGGCGGCAAACAAATTCAATAAAACTAATAAACCTTGTTTAAGAAATAAGAGAGTTGCCTTTATGTAAAACTATTATTTAGAAAGGCACTGATCCCTATGCAATCTGGAGCCAATGAGTCACTGATGAAAGCAGCACTGAAGTGGATGGTTGTTATTTAAGCTCGCAAGTAGCCATGGATAGAGGATGTTGAAGTACCACGGTTTAATCTCCTGCCCCTTAAAGAAGAGAAGAAAGTGATAGATGATACAGTCCAACCTAAGCTCACTAATTTTAAAATTGAAATAAATAAATCATAAAAATTAAAAAAATGATTTTAAGAAACAAAGTAGTATTAAGTTAAATGTGTTGACAATAAGTGGTAAAAAAATAAAAGTCAAAACAATGTGTGAAGTTAAATGTGTCTAAAGTACTGAGAGCCCAGTGTGGGTCAAGTGATGTCTCAAGTACTGAGAGCTCAGTGTGGGTCAAGTGATGTCTCAAGTACTGAGAGCCCAGTGTGGGTCAAGTGATGTCTCAAGTACTGAGAACCCAGCGTGGGTCAAGTGATGTCTCAAGTACTGAGAGCCCAGTGTGGGTCAAGTGATGTCTCAAGTACTGAGAGCTCAGTGTAGGTCAAGTGATGTCTCAAGTACTAAGAGCTCAGTGTGGGTCAAGTGATGTCTCAAGTACTGAGAGCTCAGTGTGGGTCAAGTGATGTCTCAAGTACTGAGAGCCCAGTGTGGATCAAGTGATGTCTCAAGTACTGAGAGCTCAGTGTAGGTAAAGTGATGTCTCAAGTACTGAGAGCTCAGTGTGGGTCAAGTGATGTCTCAAGTACTGAGAGCTCAGTGTGGGTCAAGTGATGTCTCAAGTACTGAGAGCTCAGTGTGGGTAAAGTGATGTCTCAAGTACTGAGAGCTCAGTGTTGGTCAAGTGATGTCTCGAGTACTGAGAGCCCAGCGTGGGTCAAGTGATGTCTCAAGTACTGAGAGCCCAGTGTGGGTCAAGTGATGTCTCAAATACTGAAAGCTCAGTGTGGGTCAAGTGATGTCTCAAGTACTGAGAGCCCAGTGTGGGTCAAGTGATGTCTCAAATATTGAGAGCTCAATGTGGGTCAAGTGATGTCTCAAGTACTGAGAGCTCAGTGTGGTTCAAGTGATTTATAAGTGTAGTGTTTGTATTCTTTCTAAAATCAATTATATAATACCATTATTTTAAAGTTTTTAATTAATGGGAAATTTAAGGTGTTAAATTAATAATGTGATGCAAAATATTAAAAAAGTAATCGTACATGTGTATATTTAGAGAAGTATTTTTCTATTAAATTACTCCATAAATTTGTAGGCATAAAATTAAATTTCATTTCAATGATATATGTATGCAATATCAATGTGGTAACTGATTTTGCTACAAATTTATGTACATGTTTTTTTAGGTTAATACTATATAAAAATCCGGGCTCTAGTGATGTCCGAGGCACACTGATTTCAGCATACAAATCTAGGTTAATGATTTGTCAAACTATACAGGTCATTTGAAACTATATTTTATATAAAAATGGCTCTTTTTAATAAGATACATTAACAATCTTACTGGCATAATTTTCTTAATTATTTTCCTTTAAAGCCCAAAATGAAGTGAATCTCTAATAAAAACAGGTATACTCCAATAGTCAACATGAGTATTACCCCTTTAAGAAGTGTTAAAACCCTTTGAGTCATGAAAAATAAGTCAGAAATAGTGAGAAAGGCGAGTTTTAAAATTCTTCGGAGTTCCGAGACTCAGGCATGCAAGCCTGCTTGCCCGACCCTGCACTGGTATAACCATGTTTTATTGCCAGGCATGAAAACCTCACCTGAACACTTCTCTGCTCATGCTGTCACCAGGTAAGGGAATTTCTCTAGATGCATTGCGACACGATGCCAGCTTCGACTCTAGAGCCTGTCACAAAAAAGAAATATAATGAAACCAAACAATGTTTTTATATTGTGTCAATCCAACTATTTTTGTTTAGTTTAGTCTCAGTTGAAACGAATCTCAATAATCATGTTACTTCTACCTACCCCTAGAACTTTAATTGAATACCATGTTACCATATACACAATAATAATATTAATAATCCAGGTTGGTACCGAGGCATTGGGGAAGGGATCGCCCTTTTAAGGGTGCAAGCACTCTCCGAAAGTATTATTAATGATGTTTTTTTTCGATTCCTCATTACCTACACTATTAGATTATTGGAGTAATGTGAAAAACATAACACTTTAAATCGATCCTATGTTAAAACAGTCTGAATTGGTTAAAGAGAGATTTAAACTTTAGAAATATATTTACATTTGTTGGAGGAATCCACCATAAGCCACCGAGAGTAGGAAACGCCCCTGCCCTAGAGTTTGGGAATGCGGTTTAACCAACACTGTAAACCACAGTTTTTCAATGGAAAATCTAAACTGCAAAACAACCTTCAAAAATGGCAGTTTTCGATTTTCTGAATAAAGATTAAAAATATAAAAACATTGGCCATACCCAAATACACATAAAAAGGTAAACACCAGGTTACAATTTGTACTGTGGATCATAAATGTCACTTCTAGTATCATCTGCAGACAGATAGAATGGTCAATGCAGGGGGAATCCCTGGAATTATCTGATTGTTAAAAACTCTTGTTACATTTGTGTGCACAGTTTAGCCAACAGTGGTATTTATAATGAAATATGCAGAAAAAATGTGTATATATATTAGAAGAAATAGTAACAGCCAGAGAAACTACAACTACACCGTTATCACTAAATGATAAATTCATAAAGCAATAAAAGATGTCTTGAAATCACAAGAGAAACAAAATAATCAAAATTAATCACTAAGGTAATAATTTGCAATGTTTAAAAAAATGCCTAAGAATAAATAAGCTTCATTATAATTAAGGTGTATTTACAATAAAACCAACTGTATTTTCATTGAGCAATAATTTTTATACTATACTTTGTTCACGCTTATCTGGTAAATAAGTAAATGCTTTTGTTCTTCTGAAAGGTTTATATAAGCGAAAATTATATATAGCTCTAATCAAAAACAAACAATAAAAACAGTGTTTATCAATATGGCTTATTTTTGTTTAAAATAACTAAAATATTATTTTTTTATTTCCAAATAAGATAAGTTCTCTATAACATTGAAGAGTGTGCAGCTCAATATAATAATTGTAACACCTCAACTCACTGGCAAGCTGCCAAGCGTGTTCTAAGATATCTGCAAGGAACTGTTGACAAGAGGTTGGTCTACGCCAGGGATGATGAAGGCATTTCCGGTTTCACAGACACCAACTGGAGAAACTGTGACACTGATAGAAAGTCGTATACAGGTTACACTTTCATCTTGTCTGGAGCGGCGTTATCGTGGTGCTTACGAAAGCAGAGAGCCATTGCTTTATATTCAACCGAGGCAGAATACATGAGTCTCACCGAAACTGCAAAGGAAGCAATCTTCCTGATGACCTTTGTGTGATAACTTAGTTTAAAGGAGTTGTTGAACATCATTATTTTCAATGATAATCAATCGGCTGGAAAATTGGTACATAACCCTGTCTTCCACTCAAGATTGAAACATATACACAATAAGTTTCATTTTATTCGTCAAGCTTTCCAAGATCACCCACTAAGGCTTGAATATCTATCCACTGAGGATATGGTGGCTGACATCTTAACAAAACCTCTTCCTGGAGCCAAACACTAGAATTGTGTCAATGAATTGGGTTTACATGCTAAATTGTTACTTCTTGACCTTTTGGACTCAAAATTGAGGGGGG
>CABEEJ010004539.1:20150-62702 GCA_901482245.1 Timema douglasi
GGAGTTCAATTGTTACCCTCAAAACATTCATATTTGTTTACATTTGTAGTTCACTATAACGCCGACAGATGTCTTATGATTTTAATCTTGAAAGCTTTTTCAAATAATAATAAACCGTTGGTCATGTTCCAGCCAAACGCTGTACCGGTCGTGCTATAAATTGTGTTAGCAATAGTTTATATATACATAGTGTATCATTGTGTATTTCGATTACTACTCTGCCCAACATTTTAAAATATAGAAATAACATCTGAATATTTTATATAATACTAAGAATTTTTTTTTAAAAGATTAATTAATCAAGTCTATGGTTGTATAACGTTTGGGGGCGCTTTGCCGATCAATCACTTTTATATTTAAATAAAAGCTTTGGAAAATATTAAGATAAAAGTAAGAAAAGAAGGGATAATATTTTTGCACACATTGACTAAGGAAAGCAACGGAGGAGGTGAGTTTATTTTTTATTTAATTATCTCTTTTTCATTAGTTTTTTTTCATTCAGTTTTTGGCATTCTATTATTATTTTGCGTCCACCAGGAACCAGGAGTGTGGTTTATTTATATTATACGGAATACAACTGGGGCGCAAATTTTAAGTCTCACCTTAGGCACATGAAACCCTTGCGTCAGCCTTCGGGTATGTTAATTTGTTATTAATTTTTGGCTGAAAAAAATATCGTTTTTTAAAAAAGGCTCTTTTTATAAAAATTGGAATCACCAACTCATGCATACACCCCTAAAGTTCAAAACAAAATATACAATGCTACAGTAAACATGACAAAAACTGAGGTCAGAATTTCAAATAAATGACAGCATTAGTTTCACCTGATATTTTCCCTATGATTTTATAAAAGTAAATTGTATGAGGTAAAAAGGAAGAAAGATAAATGCTGCAGAGTAGTTCAAATTAAATTCTTTAGAAAGGAACATTATGACAACACCACTTCACGCTTATCTTAAATATTGCACATTGTACTTGACATGCCAAGGAAATTAGCATCTCACAATGCACTTGCATAAAATCACAAATACAACAAACCTTTAAATTCAAATACTTAACAATCCATCAGATAAAAAAATATATTTGATGCAAAATAAATGTAAACATGCTGTTTGAGAAGTTCAACTTAATTTAGGTTATTATATTTTTGAAATTACCCACAATACACATTGGAAGTTGAATTAATGGTGCATACAAAAGCATTTTTGCATCAGCCTGCGTATAACCCGAACGGGTAGTAAGACGCAGTGCTAATAATAATAATAATGCATCAGCCATAATGATTTAGGTAAATTAATTTATAATGGATCCCATTAGTGTTTGGTAGTAAATTTATTAGTAAAATGATACCTAAATTATAATTTTAAACCTGGACTTAGATTTGGCTTAGCAAACTATCCAGATTCTCATTGTTAGGAATGATGTGTTAATTGTTTTGCGTGACAGTTATTATAGCAATCAATTCCTGCAGACAAAAATTGCACACACACACACCTGACCTCAACCTTAGGTGAATTCCTCTCCTTCCTAGCAGCACACTTATTATTACAGTCAATGTCACAATAATAATACTACCGTATATAATACAACTTACATTTTTTCTATCTATTTATTTGACCCAAGTGTTGCCATACATACAGTGAAAATATAATTAAAAAGCATTCAGCTGTTGATATTCAACCTTGCAGTCCAACCAAGAGCATCAGTCTACTTTCTTGACCTGATGAAGCTGTCTGTGACAGTGAAAGTTTGTCCTTAAAAATGTGTGTTTTTTAATGATCTAAAAAAACCATTTCTACTCCAATATCACTAGGATAAGTGTGCTGGCTATTTCTCCTAATTTATAAAACTGTAATGTGTGAATGTGTAGGAGAGAATAGTATTCTAAAATGTTTAAATGTATTAAATTTAATGTGATCATTGAATATTAATCCTGTGTAAATCAATGATTTTACATTTCAAATCAAATATATTTTAAGAATCCATGAAAATGGTTTAAATATATTTTTAAGTTTAATATAATAACATGTAAAGATTTTAGAATATAATACCTTAAGAAAAATATTTTTGAAAATGCAGATAGTCATTTTATGGAAATAAGACACATTTTAAATTAATTAAAAAATGTATTATGTAATCAATAACACTGACCTCAAAAAATGAACCATAAAAAAAAATCACAAAATATTTTCAATAATAATTAAAAGGTTGATTAATATTCACAAATTGTGGTCCTAGGTACTTGGATTTTGTGCTTCACACACCCTGAAAAAAGTTTTTGCTTTTTTTTTGAAATATGTATGTAAGCTATTTACCAACAAAAGCAAATTTTAACTATTTAATTCAAAGTTAACACAATAATAGTTAATGTGTCATTAATAGAGACCCTGATTTGTGGTAACTAAAACCACTGGATTTTGTTAAATAAAAAATTGGATTTAGATATAAAAAGTCGGTAAATAAAAGGGTAGAACCATGATTTTCGGTAAATAAAATTACTTGATTTCGTTAAATAAAAAGTTGAATTTCGGTAAATAAAAGAGTAAGACCCTGCTTTTCAGTATAAAAAGTCTTAAGAGTTTTTTTAATGTAATGGTAATGAATTAACTCAAATAGCTTAGAAAGTACTTGCACTGAATTATTTTATAAGACAAAAATGTTCATACCTTCTATCAACATACGTCAATCACCAAAGTACAAAGACAACATTGTTTCCAAATTTTCAATTTTCAAGTTAGTGCGCTTATCTGACATAATGTTGGAATACGCCAAAAATGCACATTCACTGTCAACATTAGACACTGGAATCCATATTGCTGTTATGCTGTTGATGGCAAACTCTTCATGGTCTTCTTTCAGTCCAAACAATATGTCCAAAATGTCAACTTTTTTACTATTGCTTTGCAAAGCTCTCACTTGTGTCTGCAACACACAGTATCCTCTTTGAAAATTAATTTCAGAGCAGGATTTTAAAAATGGTATTTTCCGAGCTGATTGGAAGAGATCAGAATTAACTTGTTTTGTCCCAATCGAGCGAATGTCAAAGAGAGTACCAATATTTTCAAAAAATGTTTTGGATGGATCTGACTGATGGAGTGAATTCAGGTTTATAAGGCACTGCCATCCTAAAGAAGTGCTGCTGTCACCTCCTCCAATGTGGAAAAATATTCCACTAGATCCACCAAATATTCACAGAGGTACACCACTGAACAAAACCAAGAGTTCCATCGTGTTAAAACTGAGTTTGGAAATAGTTTAGCAGACTTTTCACCTTCACTGTATTTTTAATTCAGAAATGCTAGATTATTATGTTTTCTCTTTCGAGTGTTCATAAATACAGCCTTTGCTTTAGCAACACAATCATTCAGCTCTGGCAGCTCTGCTGACCAATGATTTTGAACCAAATTAAGTTTGTGGTCCCAGCACTGTATATACAGAAAATCATCGCTTAAGAGAACTTTCAAAGAAGTCACACATTTTGTCATCTGTCACAACACAAACTACATTTTCATAAGGAATCTCATACTTGTTGATGGTGTCCACAAGTGCCCATAAACATTCTGTTGCTGAAGCGTTCCACAAAACTTTAACTGCACCAACAAACAATATTTGCTTCGAATTAGCACGTAATGTTTTCAACAAAATAACAAAAACACACCGTCCTTTTCTATCAGTTGTCTCATCACAAAGAATTGCAACTTGCTGATTATTTACATTGTCCTTGATATTATCCTCCTGTCTTTGGAAACCGAATTGTAAGCATACTAATTTTTGATAGAACAAATTAATATTAGGCTATGTTGGTTGACAAAGTGTGATAAACATCTTGAAAGTAACCCAAATCAAACATGTCTATGTCATCTATTTTTTTTATAAATTAGTAAATGATCAAAAGTGTTAAAAAAACCTATTTTGTCATTAGGAAAATAAAATCAGAAAACAATGGAAAATAATTGGCCCTTATTTACTTTTGATTTTTAAATAATAAAGGAATTTTTTTTTAAATCTTCAAAATGGTTACCTTTCACATATTTATCCATCCAACATCGCATAGAAGGATGATCTAGTTTTTCAATGGGAATATTGGCTTCCATAAATGTTTTCGTGGTATCCATAATGAATTCTTTGTGGTCTTCTTTTGAGTTTTTAGACTTTATTAGAGAATTTTCAAGGGTTGCTTGTTTTGATGATTCAGAAAAATTACTTTTTTTCCGTTTATGCAAGGCATTATTAATATGCTTCAAACACATGTCTTTTCTGAACAAATATCGGTGTCTCTAGTCATTAAGTCTCACTCGCTTTTAGTTCTTCTACGAGATAGCTGTTTGTAGAGAAAGATTAGTTCCTCAACATGCTCTGGTGATAAGAGATTTAGGCCAAAAAGTCACATATTTCCTGCAGTACTGAAGAGCCTTTCACTACTAACTTGAGTAATCAAATAATTTTTGAGTTTAAAACAAGTGGTAAAAAGCAGCACATGTGTTTATAGTAGTGAAACATAGAATGCATCTGTAATCTTTCATAGGCCAATGAGAAGCAATTGTGCAAGCACATCTCAACATATGTATGGTACACAGGAGACTTCTGTATGATTTTGTTTAGATATGATATAAAAGAATTAAAATTGAGTATATTTTAATTCAGGATTAAAGTAAACTAACAATATTTTTTAAATAATAAATAAAGCATATTTATTTTGGACATTCAAAATGCAATGATAGGATATTTATTTGACTCAGCGGTAAATTATATTTCTATGTTTGCCATGCTGATTTTAGAAATTAATTAAATTAAAATGGATGCTCCAACAAGGTAACATGTTTAGTTAAATAGTCTTAGTATTAGTGCATTTGCATTAAACACTTAGCTGTTTTACCAGTGAATACACTTTTAATATTATGATAATCACCAGTTTTACTTGTAAAATCAATAAAGCGAGATTATTAGTTAAAATAAATGTAAACAAAACCTCATGACTAGCTTATGAAGGGTTATAGAGGAAGTAAATTACCATTTTATGTCTAAAACCATAGAAAGTTAAAATTATTCTAAAGTATGAAAAGATTTGAATTTCGAATTAAACCTATCAAGTTCGAATCTGGGATTTATTTTGATTCAAAATTTCAAATACACCAAGAATCTCTCTAATAATAAAATCTGGAAGCTCAAATCGAATTCAAGTCTTAGTACGATTCAAATTTAGATTAAAAAATTTGAAGGTTCGCACAAGCTTATTGAATAATAAAATTAATATAAATTAGAGTTTGACATAATCCTAAAATATCAACACATGCATGCTGAAAGCCACTACTAGTTAGCTAATGATTTCAATTTTCTAAAGAGCCTGTTACAGCCTTGCAACAACTACTAGTATTATCATGGTTTATAGGCGTGTCAAGAGCGAGTTCACTAGTGCCTTTTACCAAAAAAAAAAGTAATTAAAATATAGGGGAAAAACACAAAGAATACATCTACTATAAATAGCAGATGGATGAACTAAATAAAATGTAAAATACAAAGATCATGAACTAAAAAAATTAAAAACAATGATTCAATGTCCAAGTGAATCACTCTATATGAGATTCAAATGAAATTAAAAAAATTAACCTGGTGTACTAACCAAAGTAAACAACGAACTCCATTGCACTGTCGCGTAACAAATAGTGAACCAAACTCACCACTAAAATCAAGAACTAAACTAGTAATACTGCTCAACCTTAAAATATGTCAAAATTGGGAAAGGGGTTTGTTGAAAGTGAGAGTAGATGGATGGTAATTGACCGAAATAATTTACCAACTTAGTATCTGACAGTTATTTTATTTAAGCTGGTCTTTGCCTCTAATGATTTCACAAGTATGTTCTTAAGTTGAAAATAAAAATATTTACTTCTTTACTCAGCCCGAATAACTTGTTTCAATCTAAGAAATGTTCTGTTGTTTAGTATCATGTTTTACTCACATTTGCGTGATGGGAGAATGGAAAACCATTTAGAAAAAACAACTTCAGTGCATACGACCGAGATCCAACCTCAATATCCCCGTTTTTTGCAATCTAGTCTACTGCGAGAGTAGCACCTTAGACTATGCGGCAACCAAAGCAGGTAACATCCTTAGTTCTGCGATACCATTAAGGGTACCAAAAACCGGCTGTTATATGAAATGTTGGCAGAACTAGTTTTACAATAGGAAGGTGTAAAGAAAGCATCTTGTACGTGTATGTTAAAATAATAATTAGTTAGTATTTGGCTACTAGAATATAAAAATTGACAGTAAAAGTAAAAAAAAATAAAAAATAGCTTTTGAACTTTTTTTTAGGTGTTTCAGGGAGGTTTTGGACTCCACCTCCCCAAACCCTGACCTTTCTACACCCACATCAATTTTAAGTATCCCTCCACCCATCTCAACCCACATTTTTGTCTTATTTTTAGAGGTGGGCCGATCAACTATTTTGCCGATGAGTACGATGCCGATTATTTGTTGCCGATTAGGCCGATGACCGATGCTGATTATAATAACATTTAAATGGAAACTTTTAAAATGTAAAGGTTGTTTGATTATTCTTTCTTATTGTTACTGTTAAGACAAATGAACATGTCACTAAACAAAAACAAATCACAATAATAAATAGCAAATTTAAATATAATGTTCATGAAAAAAAATTTAAGGCACACAAATTTATGTACACAAGGAGAACACACCAATTTTGATATAAATTAACACAGACTTATATACTGGTACATGTTTGATGATTAAAATATGATTTCACATTTGTGATAGGCCTACTGACCCTTTTATTAGACAAAGACAAACCATAATCAGCAAATTTAAATTTAATGTTCATGATAAAAATTAATCAATTCACACATATTTTTGCACACAAGGAGAATAGGCCTACACCTATTTTGTTTTTAGATGAAATAGGTATTTTTACATCCAATGTCTATTAAAATATGGTTTCAATATTATAGTTAAATAACTGTAACTAAGATCATGTTTGCCTAAATGAAAATTGGTTCAATAACAGAAAAAAAATTCTTGACAAATATTACACCCGAATAAATTTTACATAAGTAGGCCTATTAAAAGTATGTTTACTGTTGTGTGGGCTTTAAATTTGTAAGTAAAAATACCAGCATCTTGACTTTGTTTGGGTGGAGTGAGCTTCTTTTTATATCACTGACCAATCCCGCTGTGCTAAAGAGTCTCTCTGATGCTACGGACCCTGCAGGTGAAGTAAGGTACTTGCTCGCCATTTGTTTTTAAGTTTTTAAAAGGGGAGCTTCTCCAGTAATAGAAAAGGGATTGGTTGGCAGACAATAATGGTTCCCACAAATACCTTTCTAATTGTATTTTGGGCAACATTACATTATTAGGCCTAGTCTGGATATTTCCTTTGGATGCAATTAATCGGGAGTAAACAAAGCATTAGAAGAAAAATGGTTTCCATTTAAACAAAATGTGCACATGTGTGAGATTATTAAGTCCCATGTTTAATTTTTTTGGGCATCTTTAACAAATCAAAATAAAACAATGCCAATCTGCTGATATTTTATTTTATGATTATTAGATTTGTTACCTGTGAACATTTTTATTTCTAATAATGTGCATCTGCATAAATTGGAATAAGACCTACTGTAAAAATACATATTCTCCTTTGTTATTTTGTTAGGAGCGTTGGTTACCCTGTTTATTGCAAACTCAAAATAGAGGTTGTGTTTATATAAGTGAGGATGGATTATTAAATTCATCTTTTAGTTTTCAAATTGATATTCAATGTTAATGACCTAAGATTTTAAAATATACCCATACATTTTGAATAAACAGCATTAAAAAAAACTATAATAGAATCTCTTTCCATGTAAAACAAAATATAGTGTGCATACACGATATTCTTGCATCTGATAGTTCATGTTATAAATATCTTTAACCAATCGATTTAAAACAATGCAGATCTGCTAATATTTTATTTTGATGGTTAATAAACTTGTTACTTGTATTTTTATTTCTAATACCATGCATAAATTGGGAAAAGACCTATGGTAAATATATTTATTTTGATATATTTTGTTTGGAATGTTGGATGTGCTGTCTATTGCAAACTTAAGTCACTAAGAACAAGCTAATTATTCAAAGATCACATACGAGGGAGAAGGGATACAATATATATATAATATTTTTAGGACTTAAAATATACCCAGGCAATTTGAATAATTGGAATAAATAATCGGAGATTCAAACACCGATCAACGGAATTGCCAGTTATGCAATAATCGGATTAATAATCGGCATCAGCCCAGTCCTACTTATTTTCCCATTTTATTTTAAAAATTTTGTATTTTCAAGTGCCAGAAGGGTCAATGTCTAAAACATTCATTGCTACAAAAAAAAGTTGGTAATTTAAATTCCACATGCTCATCAAAATACAGGACACCCAAAAAAATGGCAATAGTTATTTGAAAATAATTTTATTTAGCTCTAAAAAGGCCGATGTCTAGGTTTTTTTCAATTAGGGGAATTAATTTATAGGAAAGGGCACAGGAAGTACATAAAATAATTGAGGAAGCAAGGCTAAGATGGTACGGTCATTTAATGAGGATAGAAAATGATGGAGATGGAGATGAAGTATGTAGCGAAAAGCTCGCAAGGGAGACCAAGAAGGAGATGGGTGGAACAGGCAGCAGCAAGTGTACAAGTAAGAGTTGAATAATGGAAGTGTATAAAAAAAGGATGAATGGTAGACATAAAGAGGGAAATAGAGGCATTTTACTACAGTGACCCAACCACAGGCTGGAAACAGTTAATGATAGTTTATTGAACCAATATCCTACTGTTTTGTTCAAAGTCGTGGATTTATCTATCGGTGGCTTAGTTGCTAATCACTAGGAATATTGATCACAGCAGGATCAGATGGTTTCTGTTATCTGTATCAGCCGGTGGCCAAGCAGTCTAAGGCATTACCCACATTGCCACCATTTTCTTACAATCTTATGCCCTGTGTTTTCCAGGTTTTCCAGAAGGAATTATATTTTTCCAGGCTGCTTAGATTGAAGACTAGAATAATTAAATTTCATTTTTCATCAAGCTCACTAGTGTGAAGCCATGCATCATGTTTAAAATAGGATTATTTAAGAATGATGGAGAAATACATCTTAAGTTGCTTCACAACGCTTGTTTAAGGGCTAATAAGACATGTTTGAAACAGCGTGCTTAATTCATCAGTTCCCTTTTTCGTCCATTCAAAGACCTTCTATTTTATGCTTTCACTTAAATGTCCCAAATTAACAGTTATTCTAGTATTTTTATTAGATTTTGCAAAATTTGCTGTGTTATCCTGGTTCATGGCAACACTGGGTGGTTTTCCATGTCATTTTCCTATCTCCTCTTCATGCTAATGTGTATGTATTTCCTTACGCTTCCCTTGTTCTTCCCTACCACTTGGGTTCTCATTTTCCTATCTCCTCTTCATGCTAATGTGTATGTATTTCCTTACGCTAACCCTTGTTCTTCCCTACCACTTGGGTTCTCATTTTTTATTTGCATCACACCTTGCTAACGATTCGAGCTACCCACATAATCATGGTCGAGATAATGAAGGTAGAAGTGAAAGGAAATGTACCCACATCTGTGTTGAGAGTGGAAAATCATTTAATGAAAAATATCCTCAGTAAATACCCAGTAGGGGTTTTAACTCAGAGGTCACCATCACCAACAAATGAGACTAGACAAGCTTGGCGCCTTTGTCCATGTGCCTACCAAAGTGACAACACACATGTGCAGGAGAGAATGCTTAGCTATGTTTTTAGTAATAGTTCAACTGTCAGAAAAGGTCAGAGTTACAGTGAACCAACCATACTAGCTACATTATTCAAGATTAGTAACAATGCTTAGCTGCATGCAATGTGACGGGACCAGCTAGTTTGAAAACAACCGACCTCTAGCTATACACAAGTGCAGGTCAGCAATGTTGGGGACCCTTACACACACACTTCACCTTTCTACAGCCCGTGCACAAAAACTTGTCAAGCTGTTAAAAACCAAAACAAATCACATGTAATCACAAATTAAAAGCAAACCAAATAAAAATAAATCAATTAACACCCGTACTTCTTCTAACTTGACGAGTGTTGGCCATGAGGCAATGTGCAGAAACATGGACAGAAGCATTCCACCTATGACATGAGACCAGGTCACTGCCTGTCTGACTTCTACCATAATGCAATACCATACACTCAGTGCTTGGAATAGATTATGTCATTTAAACACATATGTTTAGTAACTAGCTCAACACTCTTTTTGGATAATGATACTTAAGCCTGTGAATTTATAAAAATAAACGTTTATCCACTTATATTCTGAGTTATAAAGATTTACATTAAAGGTGCAATGGGAGGGGACACAAGAAACAGCCAGTGTTTTTGAGGGTTTTTATGGCAAAACATTTTTTGGGCTGAAATAAATAAAATGTTGCTCCAATATAAACAAATAATTTAATTTTCTTCACATGGTGACCTCAAAATTTCTTGAATATCTCTCAAGGGTGTACTGGAATTTAACGACCAATTTTTCTCTTCATTTAAAAAGTTTATTAGATAATGCTACCATGTTCATTTAAATATTCAGGAACTGTTGATATAAATATGTGAAGAAAATTAAACTCTATGTTTGTACTGGAGCAATATTTTATTTATATTGGCCAAAAAAAGTGTTTCCATAAAAACTACAAAAACACTGGTCTTTTCTCACATACCCTTCTATTCCACCTTAAAGCCCACAATTGAGAGACCCTTGGAATTAAAAACCTACTACTCAAAACAAAGCCAAACTAAAGTGCCAAGCTAATAAATTTTAAAGGTAGATAATTCTCTCAATATTTTTTTTCAGTAATTGTATATACTTCCATTCTAAGCACTGACGATATTAAACTACATATTACATTAGAAAGAAGAGTTAAAACAGTTTAAAGCTTACATTTAAAGCATACGAACAGTAATATAGTTATATTAACTATCAAACTTGCTCTTTAAACATGACATAGCTAAGCTTACATGTTTGGTATTGAATACAATTATATTTTTTATGCAAAATTGATATTCAAACAAAACTTCATGTGTCACAAAAATATAGCCTATTAATAATGAATAATCAATCACCCCACCCTATTTACTCAAACAAAAACAATAAAAACAAATAATGTTAAATAAGCCTTTCCAAGAAGTAGGAAAGAAAAAAGTTAACCAAACATAAATGAGAATTACCCATGTGAAGAATTTATTAATTAAACTTTCTTGCATGTCCAAGTCACAGGGTTTGTGGTAAATCCCAGCATAAGTCTAAACATTTTGACAGGGTTTGTGGTAAATCTACAGCTAAGGACCTCTTATTTAGAGATCGTAACCACTCATTTATGACATTGGGAACCCCATTTTAGCCAATTCCCTGGCGCTCGCCACCTAGTATAGCTATTTGTGTAGGCCAGGCAGCCATTTTTCTAAATCTATACGCTTATCTGACAAATATTATTGCTACTAATTTTTTTAATCATGTAATGCTTTATTCATGGACATATTATAGCAATGAACTGGTGGCCCATTCTATCAGCTTCAATATATGAAGTCTTTAGACTAGTTAAGAGTTCATTGGTTCATCGATAGATGTCATTACAATAACTTATTACAATGAAATGTTGATTCACACCTGCAGCAGGGAACATTTGGGCAAACACAGGTGTTGTTCAAAGCCAGCACCAGGTTAAGAATGTCCATACATTCATCAACAAATGTATATTATGTAATGATTGTGACTTTGCTATTGAAAATATATTAACATTGCTAAGGTAATCCTTTGTGTAAATGCTTTTCTTAGAAAAAAAAATGTTGAAATTGATTTGATAGAAGTGAATAAATTGAGGAATTCTATGTAAAAGAAGCCCATCTCAAAAAATAATATTTTGAGAAAACAGCGTTTAAAGAATTACAATATATGCTACATTTACAATAAATTTTTCATAAATTTAAGAAATTTTATAAACAGTGGTATACATAATCTGGAAATTAACAGTCACTCATAATTTGCTTAAGTGTTTTATATACATGCATAATTATAATATTTTATTATGGTCTGCAAGTGCCCTTTTTACATAAAACAAGTGTCAGAGGCCCTTTTTACATAGATTACTAATTTTTGATGGTGTTTTTCAAACATTTTGAGGGTGACCTAAGTGGAAATAATGATAAATATAATTTGGACAAATAGTAGATTTTTTTAAACGTATAAGATATTCACTAAAAAAATGTTTTGAATAATTAAAATAGAGATACTCTTTTTTTTTTCCTGTGAAATGCAAAATTTTCAAGTCTTTCAGTTTAAGCCTTCTTTGGTTGAATTATTAATTAAAAAAAATTCATCAACATTGGCAATATCCTCGTCAACACATGTCATGTTAATATTAGAACTTAAATTTTTTTTTATTTTAATTTCTCCAAACCAGTGAAATTGTTCAGGTCCAAAAACTTAAAAAGACTTCTCACACCTGCTTCTTTAACTGAGGTTAGCTTAAATGGTTCAATTGGATTAAGTGACAACCCCATGTCGTTAGGTCTCTTAAAATAATTAAATGGAAGATATGGACCTGTATATGACCCTAAAACAAGAACAGGGTGGCTTAGACGCTGGTAGGACTGTATTTTGGAAATTTTCTCTTTTGCTTTAAGCCTTTGAGATTCAGCAATGTTTTGTAGTCCTTCAACCCATTTTTGTATAATAGTTGCGCCATTTTATATAATAAATGGGGATGGCTTGACTAGACATTTTTCAAACACTTTCACATCGTCATTAAGAGTAGTCATTTTTTCAATTTTACGCAAATGTTTAATGAATACACCAAAGTTTAGGTCACATTGGTTGTACGAATGACCTTGCACTGGAAAAATATGGGCTATCTTTACTTTCAGTTTCATGGAAAGCCAACTACAAAATGTTGTTACTGTCATATTTTTATTCTGTCCCCCTTCTAAGTCAGAAAAGAAAATAGTTTCTCGAATATCACATTCTTCTTGTAACTTATGCATAATAAAGTCGTTAACAAATGAACAAACTGTGCTGGAGTTTTTTTAGATTCAGTTCCTAAAAAGTTATAGAATGCAATGCTATCGTCATTGTGGCAGTGTACATTGAACAAGAAAAGCCATATAACCCTCTTATAAAACTGAGAAGTTACATTTGTTTTCGAGAGGCATGTTTTGAGTGAAGTCGAATTCTAATACTAGAGTTTGACTACCAACAGACTTACAGGTGTCAATCCATTCCCATTTAAGTTTTTTGTAAGCTTCAGCCTTTTTTTTATGTATTTCAAACATAATCTTACATAGATTTGTTGGGTTAATCTTATGTTTCACTGTTGACTCTGTACAGAAATTGCACATATCAATGTGTGGTAATTTAAAAGCATACATATTTTGCTTTTTAAAATACTTGTGATATGATATGTAGCTCATTTTTAATGGATGACCTGTTTTATCCTTGTAATACTCTTTGACTAACTTAAATAATGTTACTACATTAAGGTCGGGATTTTCAAAGTGCTTTTTCTTTGATTTATTAATAGAATAGTGAGAATATTGATGGGGTATTCCTTCTAAATGTTCATTAAACAAATGCAACACATTTTATTTTATGTTACGGGGTCGATTGTTGTGTTTATCCTGGAGTTCAGTAAATGACCTTCCTCCCTTAACTTTATCTTAAATCACAAGAATCCGCTTAACCGATATTTGATAAAGGAATAGCAGAAAATTTCAACACACTGCAATACTTGAACCATTTTATTTTACAGAATATGACCACACATTTTCTCGTGTTGTATTATTAGAATCACACTTACACTTTTTTCTGATTTACAGACTTTACTAGGCTCAAAAAACCACCTAAGTAAACATCTTGCTCTTGTTTTGAACCTGTTTCATAAAAAAGGAAAAACATATCTTGTTCATTTTTAGTAATTTTCTTAAAACAATCTTTGGAACAAGCTGTTGTAAAGGCTTCCCCGAAAATATGTTTCAATTTCATTTCTTTTCTATCTCCTAATGCCTGTTTCTTTTTCTTCCTGCTTGAATTATTAATTTCTTCTTCCTCACTAGCCACAATGTCAGAATTTTCAACTATTTTATTGTAATATTAAATAAAAGTGTGAAAATATAACCTCACTAGTATGTGGAGCAAAATAGACTGATAACAACAGCTGATGAGTTGTCTCGCACTGCTATCTATATTCAAGATATACAAACCAAACTTTGCAAGCATACCAACATAAGTAGGGGGAACATAAAATGCAATCTCCCTAAAAAGAGCCTATCTCGAGATAGGCCCCTTTTACATGGAACTCCTCAATTGTCATTCTATGACATTTATATTTGAAATTTTTTGGCATATTCTATGTGTATAAGCTATTATGAGTGAAACCTACTTTGTCAAATATAATAAACCCTCCATGATTTGAATTATTATTCATACTAACTCTTAAATTTACTAAAGTGTAACTGAAATATGAATGTATTGTCAGGTGTGAACCATTCTACTGCTAATTGTATTGGATCTCATTCACCCTCTAAATTGCTATGTTTTGGGAGCCTACGGCCAAAAGCTTTATTTTATATAAAAGTCCCTAATTTAAAACAGCTTTCCTCATAGGAATTTTTGAAACTAGATATGAGGATATTAAATGTGCATAGGCAATGATATTCAATACTTATGTATATATAAAATAGCATAAATAATATGTTGTACTTACCCCTACTTTACGTATCAGGTCACTGACAATGTTCATGGCAGATATCCTCGTCGATGGTGTCATTGGAATGTTCTGTATTCCTCCAGGGTGTGAGACTGTGTAGCATTGAAAACATCCACACCAATTAATAACAAACAGTGTATAATCCAACTGCCAACTCAACCACACAAATATTAAATTTTGATTTAATTATTTGAAAAATTAATTTAAAAACACATTTGAGGAAAACTCCCCTATAAAAATTACTATGATAATAAATTGTTTGTGTATGTGTGTTTAATGTTTTAGATGGTTTTTAGCACGACATATTAAAAAAGTTCCTATGATTTCTGGTTTAACAAGTGTGTGGCATCCCTGTTATTATGATTGGAAACAATGTCAAAACATAAGCGCCTTCTCATTGAGTGTAAACTACCATAATTCCATTCAATGTGTATTTAAGATTGTTAGCAATAACCATATAAACCATAAAGGCACACAAGTGAGGATTTTACTGCCAGATGTGGGTAACTAGAGTCTAGGACTACACTTGTAATTTATGTTTAATCACATATATGAAACAAAGTGCTTTAAGCAAAATATATGTAATTAAATATATATTATGTAAAAATGAATATGATATAAAGATAAAGTACATATAAAAGTAAAAACACTAACACATATTTACAAACACTAATATTTCGATGGTCTCATAGCATCATCTTCAGGAAGTAATAGACACACATATATTGAGAACAGGGTTTAGTTGTAATATGTGTGTGTTGGTGGTTGTAGGAATTTTCTGTAAGAATTTTTTTGGCAAAGATCTGGTATGAATGTCTATCCCTAGCAGGCTGGCTGGACTGGGTTTCATTTGTTCAGATTCATCTGCCTTACAAATTATGTATGTTTCACACATTTATGAGGAATCCCTGAGTCAAATATAGAGAAAATTTATGCTAATGCGAAGGTGCTGGCTTCCCATTTTATTGAAACAAAAATATGAGTTTTGACCAAAAGGGTTGGTGTAGTAGTTTTCTCAGTAGAGTGGGGTTAAGTCACAATTGGGTGCAATGGGGATAGTTTTTCCTCTTATTGATTTTTCTTCCTTTCCTCTGGTGACTATTGGTAGAGTTTGTTAAAACTTATTCTTCTAATTCCATATACTTGGATTAGTTAATAGTAATTCATGAAGGGACAAAATGAGCAGTTAAAAAGTCAAATGCATTATTTGAGACTAACATTTACCAACTATCTATTTGATGTCCCCTTTGGGTTAAGAATCAAAGTAAGCAATCATACATTTCACATCTACTCTAAAAAAGCTTTCAAATCCACCCATTTTTAATAGTACTTACTGGGTGACCTGGCGGTCTAGGGGTAAGGTGTCAGACTTCTGTGCTGGGGGCCGGGGTTCAATCCCCGGTCCCGGCACAGATTTATCTGATTACCAAACCCTTCCTTCACCTCTGACAAGACATCTTGTGAATGTGGGGAATGCCAGGCCTCCACCGTGGTTTGGATTCCACGTTAAACTGTAGGTCCTTCATTTCATCTCACAATCACCCTACCATTACACATTAGCGTAAGTGCGTATAACCTGAACAGGTAGTAAGATGCGGTGATAATAATAATAGTACTTACTGTTCTGAAATATTTGTTGCTCGTTAAGACAGGTCATTTGTTTAAAATTGATTGCAATTATTATCATTGATAACAGAAACAACTATCACAGGAATTTGTTTAAATATAGTTGAACATATTTGGCAAAACCAAAAGTGCATACACCTTATGAAAATATAAATAAAAATATTTTTATATAGGATATCTAGCTTAATGGAAAAAAGAAAAGAAAAAACTTAAAAGGTATGGCTTAAATGACACAAAATTTTACTAAACAAATTTTAAAATGGACAAGAAAGGACTTTTTTTGTGTGTAAATCAATCAACAACCAAATGCGCCAAAATGAAAAAAAAAAATCTAAAATGATAAAATAAAAAATTTAATTTTTATTTGAAAAGTATTTTATGGCCATTAAACGTGCGAAGTTTCAGTAACTAATTTCAATAGTTTTATTCCAGTAATATACTAAGCTATCATAAAAAGAACAGGTACAATTTGTTGTGATTTGTATTTAATATTTATGTACATGTGCTCTCTCACCACTATTTTTTGTAATGGCAATAGAAATGATCATAAATTAAGTGGTGGGAAACTTGGGGAGGAAAAAATATAAGCTATAATATTTGCTAATGATGTGATGGCATGGGAGGATAAGGAAGAGGAAGTACATTTAAAGCTATAGAAATGGAATAAGGAAGAGGATAATAAGCTATAAAGTTGGATGGAATAGAGCTGAGAAAAGTAAATAACGTAAAATATCTTGGAAGAGTGAATGAGGCGAAAGGTGGAAGTAGAGGATCTAATGAGAAGATAACAGCAGGGATAGTTGTTCTATATTTAGGTGTTTAAGAGACCTGCTATGGAGAAGAGAAGTGTAAGGAAGTGTTGCACAAGGCGTACTTTGTATCCAGTGTCACACATGCAGCATAAACATGGACATTGAATGTAAAATAAACTAGGAGAGTGTTGACCATAGGAATGAAGTTCACGAGGAGAAACAAGATTAAAAATTAAGTTATTCAAGAAAGAGTAGGATAGGAAGCAAGGCTAAGATGGTATGGCTGTGTAATGAAGATGGAAAGGGAAAGAATAACAAAGAGAATAATGGAGAATTATTTAAGAAAAAAACCACGAGGGAAACCAAGAAAGAGATGGGAGAAGCAGATAACAGCAAGTGTGCAAGTGAGTGTAGAAGAATGGAAACAAATAAAAGAGGAAAGTATGGCAGAAGGAGAGAGAAAGATGGCAGGCGGCATTTTACTAAACTCACCCGGCCACAGACTAGAAAAAGTTGATCATGGTGATGATGAGTGTTTAGGTACATAGCTAAAGTCCAACCAATTACTGCACAGTGCAAAAATCAATTGAATCAAAATTTTATAGACATGGTGATCTCAGTTTACTATTTAAGGAAATATAAATTTGTGTATGCGTTGCAATAGAAATTTGAGCAGTTGAGCACATTTTATTAACGCATATATGCCAAGAGCATACTGAATGAGAATAAAGGTGAAGTGCAATGTTAAGGTAAGGGTGTGCAAAGCTTCGACTTGGCTTCGAAACAAATACCAGCTCTGACTTGGGTCTGAAAAAAAATTCTGGCTTGAACAATTATGAAGCTTCACCAATAAAGTAGTGAGAGCTAAAATACTCAATATATGTTCAATTAATTATTGCACTAATATTTAAGTCAAAGTCCACGATGGACTGACCATGTATAATTCGCAGCATAAATGCCAACATCGGCTCACCCACGGCTGTGTTTCTAAGTACTTGATCACCTTACGCATTCATCAAAGATTTTTCCTTACACCAGGAGTGATGAATGATCATAAACATGAGACAAATCCTGGACAGCTCAGTGGCAGCATATAGGTTTGATTCCCATGTCCATGTGCCATTTTTAAATTATATTTAAAAATGTAATTTTATAATTACAATATTTGAAGTGAAGGAACACAAGTTTAATAGTAACAATCTCAAAATTTTACACACAAATAAACAGAAGAATTAAATGGCAACAATTCATGGCTGGTGTGTCGAGAATTGTTAGTAGCGGTCAACCAGCAACAAAGGTAGTCAGGTAGTATTTTCCTCACTCTTTTCTTGGTTTACTTTGAACCTAAATTTAAATGATATACTGTGTAGTGATATACACATTGTTACTAACTTCAAGAGATAGTGGACTCCATGCAAGAACTCAAAAGGTTATATGTTTAACAGAGTATTTAACTAACAACAAACTGACAATGCAATGTAAAAAAGGCAAACTGAGCATTATGATGAACTCCAGAGATGTCCACTTTTTCAATTCTAAGTGAAGATGAATAAAATAAATCAAATATTCCTAAAGTCATATTAAATTTTAATAATTATTGTTTTATTTTAGGGAAAATTTTTTGTGTTTATTTATAATAAAAAAGTTAACCTTTAATTTAACCATATCTTTTATTATAAAAAATATTTAACATATTTAAGTTTTAGCTGGTAAATCGATTGATATAATTTAATTATTTCAGATTTTTGTTAAGTGAACAATAGTGTATGAGCTAAGTTGAAGTTTCTAAGTTTTGAATACCCCAAATAGTTTCAAAAGTTAACAATTTGTAGTTATTACTGGAATTTTCAAAATTTTCTTATAGATCATTAACTATGCAAAACTATCGCTTGACTTAAAATATTTCATGTAATTCAAATACAAGTTCCATCTTAAATATGAGGCACTTCCTCAAGCAAAAGACTTAATATTTATCAAAGGAGATCCTAATAGACATTTTAAACTAAGCTAAAGGTGCTCTAGAACTCCACAAACTCCACTTGATGATCAATGGAAAAATGTATGACAAAACATTGCTTTAAATTAAAATTTCTTAAAAGTTTATCATACACATGTATGGATCTATCCTGAGCATAGCTCTTTCCAGCAGATTGTTTGAGATTTAAGGCTGAGCCTACCCATAAATGTACAGTTATAAACAAAAAAAAGGCTTTTAAAACATATCTAATAATTCAACATTGTTGTTTTTTTTATTTATTTTAGTAACATATCTGGGCATCTTTCATAATTCTTATGGAATTTTCAAACCATGCTAAAAATAGTTATTTAAATATTTTCGTTAAAATGTTTCCATTTCAATGCATTTTAAATGGGAAAACAAAAATTATTAATAGATTTATTTATTTTCTTTGTAAAATTAAGCTAGAGTGTTTGTTTACAACATATTATTTAAAGAATAATTTATGTTTATATTTAAACGTATTTTTAAATTTGGGTTGGCTTCAATAATCACAACGATATTGATTGAGCTCTAACAACTCGCAAGACAACACTTTAGTAAGAATACATAGTTTTAAATACAAATTTTCCTTTTACAAATAGTTGTCTTAGTTGATAATAGGTGCCGTTAGTATGATCATTACCCATTTACAAGCTAGTATCGTTTTGCAAGCATTGGCTAACCTGCTGTATAAGAATTCAGGCAGCAGTGGAGGGTTAAGCTAATCTTTGTGACCTTCTTGAGTCAAAGAAACATTAATACCATGTGCATTGGGATAAGAAGGGTCAATGTCCAACTATGAAAATTTACATAGTTAAATATAAACATCTTAATATATTCATTAACTAAAATACTCACAAAATCTTAACTGCTGTGTGAATAAATATAATTGGTCCCTACTTCAATGAGAGTATTACTCTAGTGATACATTATTTTCAAAGAAAAAACCACACGCTTCTCCATACACAAAGTTCTATGACATTAGCCCTTATTTTCCCGAGGCAGTAAAACATGTAAAAATCTCCACTCGGTATCCGTTATCCTTCTTGGGTTTTCTCGTTCTTGAGCACTACACGTTGTAATAATAAGTGTTAATATTCAGAGTATATGAAAACTACTGTACATTGAATTTTTAATACACTATTATAATGGATATAAATACATTTTCCTGCTTATATCAAACATAGTTATTTTAAATAAAATTTTGTCTGAATGTAATTTGTAGATGTTATCAGTATGTTTTTATCTACTATATTTATTATACGGTCTAGGAGTTGACTTTGGAACAAGTTATTTTTCAAAAAATTAATGAACCAAGTTTTTTGTACTCAAAGTGTTAATATGTTAATTTTATTTTATTAGCTTGTTAAATGTGATTAATTTTAATTTGAATTTGTTGCATTCTCGCAGTTTGTGCGCTATTTTCAGAAGAAATGTATCGAATCCCGAACAATAAGTACGCACAATGATTATTTTTATATAATTAAAAAAATTTGACTATTTTTGCTTTCTAACAAGATCCAATGGATTGTATAAATTTTGATGTGGAAAAGTATTTACACAATATTATTTTATACCCTTGTGAATAACAAGTTTGTGAAGCATGGGTCGATGGAAGAAAGGGCAGGGCGCACAAAGAAACTCAAAGATATAATTGATTTTTTAAATGCTTGTCATAAAGGGCAAGTTTTGTTTAATAATATCATATTAATGGCGTTTAGGCTATCTGTATTTACTAATTTAAGTACAACGGACTAATAGCGATACTATTTTATTTATTGTAGAAATAATATCAAAATTAAGATAAAATAAATATTTCTATATAACAATATAGCGATTATTCTGATGTTTCAAATACTTTTTCTAAAAAAAGCCCTTAGATGAAAGTAAATGTTACTAACACTCTGTAACACACTTATAATATGTTAAAAATCTCTTGTGCCTTGGCCGAGTTCGTATCACGCTAGTACTAAGTAATTTCAAACTTACAGGGAATCGAACTAGCAAAGTTACTAGAGCTGATTAATTTACGCAATCATTACTCAGTCATAGAGCTTTAGCATTCTTGACGACGACATGGAGTGGATGATAAGTAAAATATATTTAAAACTATTAAAGTTAATGAACTTTAGTGTTCCCAATACCACAAAGTAAGTAAGTAGTTGATATCCAACAGCCTCTGTGGTATAGTGGTCAGATTTACTGACTTCAGTTCCTGAAGTCCCGGGTTCGATCCCCAATGCTTCCAATTCTGTCTGCGAAGCAGTGGGTCTGAAACGGAACCAAAATCAACCTCGTGAGGACAAATGAGGAGCTACTTGAATGAATAAGTAGTGCTTCCTTTTAGAGAATTGAGATAGAAGGCTGAAGGGTTCGTTGTGCTGACCACATGACACCGTCAAACCGAAAATGTGTGCACTATCTTCACCAACATTTGGCAGCCTCTCGATTGGTATGGCCTGCTTTCAGGCTGACACCATGGAGATATTACTCAAGTTAAAATCTACCAATAGGATGAAAAATTATTCCCAAAAACATTAATTTCTGGAAAATTGTGTAAATCCTATAGATGTTTGAAAACTGTAAGCACCGTATTAAATAACAGATACCCACTTCAATGGCCGAGTGGTCTAAGGTGTCACTGCAGTGTTAAATTGGCCTGCTGATAGCGGAGCGCTTGGGGTTCAAATCCTGGTTGGGTCTACTGAGGGTAGTTTTTCCTAAATTATTTCCCCATTTCCCAAAGTAAAAATGCTGGTAGATAACCTCTGAAATGCTTCCTTTCTCATTACTACCCAATTAGATTACCATATATGCGTACAACATGAACAAGTAGTATGACACAGTGATATCAGTAATAAAAATAACAGATATATTTATAGTCAAAATTGTTCTAGTCTTCGAAATGAAACTGCTTTTAAAATATTTTGCCTCTTTAACCTTTAAAGTTAAAAAATTAATCAAAGCACAGTGGCCAAATTAAGCACATTAAATTTTAGTTAATTTTTTATTTTACCTGCTTACTAATAAACTCAAATAAATGGTATGACAAAATCGTAAGCTACATACTCTTTCATATAGGTTATTATAGTTAGTGACAAAATCTTCAAAAATAAGTTATCTCTAATTTTACCTTAAATAATTTTTTCTCTGATAAATAAGATCTGCGAAGCAGTGGGTCTGAAACGGAACCAAAATCAACCTCGTGAGGACAAATGAGGAGCTACTTGAATGAATAAGTAGTGCTTCCTTTTAGAGAATTGAGATAGAAGGCTGAAGGGTTCGTTGTGCTGACCACATGACACCGTCAAACCGAAAATGTGTGCACTATCTTCACCAACATTTGGCAGCCTCTCGATTGGTATGGCCTGCTTTCAGGCTGACACCATGGAGATATTACTCAAGTTAAAATCTACCAATAGGATGAAAAATTATTCCCAAAAACATTAATTTCTGGAAAATTGTGTAAATCCTATAGATGTTTGAAAACTGTAAGCACCGTATTAAATAACAGATACCCACTTCAATGGCCGAGTGGTCTAAGGTGTCACTGCAGTGTTAAATTGGCCTGCTGATAGCGGAGCGCTTGGGGTTCAAATCCTGGTTGGGTCTACTGAGGGTAGTTTTTCCTAAATTATTTCCCCATTTCCCAAAGTAAAAATGCTGGTAGATAACCTCTGAAATGCTTCCTTTCTCATTACTACCCAATTAGATTACCATATATGCGTACAACATGAACAAGTAGTATGACACAGTGATATCAGTAATAAAAATAACAGATATATTTATAGTCAAAATTGTTCTAGTCTTCGAAATGAAACTGCTTTTAAAATATTTTGCCTCTTTAACCTTTAAAGTTAAAAAATTAATCAAAGCACAGTGGCCAAATTAAGCACATTAAATTTTAGTTAATTTTTTATTTTACCTGCTTACTAATAAACTCAAATAAATGGTATGACAAAATCGTAAGCTACATACTCTTTCATATAGGTTATTATAGTTAGTGACAAAATCTTCAAAAATAAGTTATCTCTAATTTTACCTTAAATAATTTTTTCTCTGATAAATAAGTATACAGTATTATTTATCACTACCCTCACCAGATATTTATTTGAAAAAAATAGTTCAAGACTTTTTTTAAAAGGTGATTTATAAAGCAATGACCTGAGTTCGTTTCTACTCTGTTCAATAACACGACCCTGCTGTTAGACCTTGTATCTATGGTATGACCCATAGTTTTCATTGCAAGGGGGCCACCCTTAAATTACGTAAGGCTTTGTTACATGATTTTAGATCCTCCGTCCCTCACGTAAGCTCCCTCCCACCTCTCTAGCTTAAGTAATTTTTAAAGATTTGGTAAGTCATGTTATTTTAATTGTTTAGTTATTTTTAGATATGAGTATGGGTAATACCCCACTTTGGTGGCCACATGGTCTAAGGCGTCACTCTCGCAATAGACTAGTCTGCCGATGACTGGGAGATCGTGGCTCAATCATGATCGGGTGATATTTACTAAATATTTTCCCACTCTCTCTCCACGCGAATGCGGGTACACTTCCTCTAAATTGAAACGTATTCATCCCTAACCCACTGGCGTAATTAGTTCATACCTAAACAGGCAGAATTAATGAAGGAAATGTACCCACATTTGTGTGGGAGAGTAGATGGAAACGATTGAATAAGATGTCCCCAAAATACCCTCAGCAGGGATTATAACCTCCAGACAGAAGCGTCTAACTGGCTAGGATGGATAGGCTAATTTTTCTGCTCGAGAGTATGATTGTATCTTGACATTTTGACTTCCCACGTTTAGTCCAACTTGGTCGCCTACACACTTTACTGTCCGGCACTACACTTCTTATCTCTATCAGTTCTAGGAAAAGTCTGCTTGGCCTCGGCTGATTACTGGTCAGCCAGCCTCCCAATTGTTTAAACAAACCAATTATTCTGCCAGCCTGATGGCTGAAATCCACCAGTTTGAATAACGTTAGCAATGCCATCTATTTTGAGAGCTGAAAGCTCAACACACAGCCAGAGAGGGTAGGCAGGACCTTAATGAATATACTAGGGCTCTGTGAGTACTCATACTCTAAGCTTCGAGCCGAGCTCGTCGCTTAAGCTTGAGATCGAGATTGAAAGTTTTGTAGACTCGCCATTTTTGAACGTCCACTTGAAGTACTTAATAATCAATTTTTAAAATGCAAGAGTAAGCATAGTCTATTTAATTTAGATAGTATAAGCATTTCCACTTATAGATCATTCGGTTACTTAACAAATTGTTAAGCCTAGTGCTCTATACCACATAACATTAACAAATTGTTAGAAATTATTTCCAATTTCCACATTAATAACTTAATAGCGCTTTAAAACCACTTTTTAACAGTGAGTTTATTAAATATTGTCGTCCATTTTGAATTATACTTGATTGAAGTTGTTTAATTGTATTGCTATGACAAAGCAATGAGAATAAAAATAGCTAAGAAGATTACTAAATGAGTGAATGATTCTTTTTACTATTTTTACCTGGTTCCTTTCTAAAATAATAATTTATGTTAAATTAAAAATGTAATATCGAGAATATATTATTGTATTAAATGTTTAGCTACAAAACTAGCTCTAGTTTAGTTACTATTTAGTTATAGAATTATGTTGGTTAACCTGTTTAAAATCATTACATATTTTACCAAATCTATCACATTTATATTAAAAAAGCATCTACTATTTCATATTGTTTGCTAGAAATATTATTTAAGCCATATTATTTTTAATTTTAAAATATCAGCATAAACTTTTATAAGCATTAAAAATTGAATTGAAGTAAATTTCTCAATAAAATATTGTTTAATGAGAGCCCTTAAAACGCGCATTACACTTTTACACTTTTCACTTTTTCAAACTTCCAAAGTTGCACAATGTTTTGAATTTTTGGAAATATTTATTTTTCATATGAAGAGACATCAATGAAAAAGTAATATTCCCGAAAGTTCAAAATAGTGTGCAAGTGTGGAAGTTTTGAAAAAGTGGAAAGTATAAAAGTTTAAGAAGACATGAAGAGAGAAGTGTGTTTGTTCCTATCTAGGACTAACCTAACTCTCCTTTAAGGTTGACTTACTTAACCATCACTTACTTCACATCATTGTGCAGTGTTTCTAATTTTGATTTGAGTGTTGTTCCTATTTTAAAAATTTTTTATCAGAGTTATTTCTAATTTAAAAACCATAATTTCCGTTATTTAACTTTTTTTCCAAAAGTATTTATTATTTATAAAAATGGGTGTCATTCATATTTTAAGAACATGTGTTTTAATTTAGGGCTACTTCTTAACATTTAAAAATTATGAATATACTCAAACTCAGGATCTTTTAGAGATATTCGACTCGAGTTTGACTCTAATTAAAAAACCCAAGCTCGCAGACCCCTAAAATATACACATGTATGGATCTATCCTGAGCATCACTCCTTCCAGCAAATTGTTTGACATTTAATAAATATACACATATATGGATCTATCCTGAGCATCACTCCTTTCAGCAAATTGTTTGACATTTAATAAATATACACATATATGGATCTATCCTGAGCATCACTCCTTTCAGCAAATTGTTTGACATTTAATAAATATACACATATATGGATCTATCCTGAGCATCACTCCTTTCAGCAAATTGTTTGACATTACCAAGAATAAGAATTAACAACTAATCATATCAATATTTGAAGCCTTGTGTAGTATATATATCCTATTAATGTTATGTGGGGTTTACAAACAAAATGTTAATATAGAATGAAAATGACACCTGGATACAATAATGTTAGTTTAGACACTGGTGTTTTAAGCCAAAAATTTAAAGTTCAATTTGGGTATTCACGTAATATTTCTTGACACATATTTGAACCATATTGTTAGTTTGGACATGAATGGTTGCATTAGGAATGAGACATCTATTATTTAGTTATCTTTTTAGTACTGTACTTCAGTGATTTAGTAACTAATTTCATGTTAAAACACAAACATGCATGATTAGGGGTAGCTTACATAAAAAAAATTATAAAATAAAATATTTTATGGAAGTATCGACTAAATTAACATATTGGAACTTCATATTTTAGAAAAGCTATATAAAATAGCAAAGAGCAGTAGTGAATATAGCAAATAATTAAGGAAATCAAGAATTTTTTTTTAAAAAAGCAGGAAAATCCATAAGCCTTTATAATTGAGAAGAGTATACTTCATTCACGGGAGGAGTTTACCTCTGAAAGGTCTTTTTTCTTACCGATATCCTACTATATAATAGATTTCTGGTAGGGAAAAAAGTCCTTTTCCAGGTAAACTCCTACCGTGAACGAACAATACATTAGGAGCTGTCCATAAACTTTGTAGCAATATCAAGGTGGGAAGGGGTTGGGCTGGGGAGAAGGGGGAATAGTGCCCAGCATGACCAAGTGTGACGAGGGGGAAGAGAGGGAATCAAGAGAGGGTGTCACATTACAATAAAGTGTACCAGCAGCATTTTGTGTTGATAAATCCAAGTGCTTACACATACAAACAACAATCAACTTCAATTGTTGAGCTTTGCAAACATGTAAGAACATGTTTCAATAAAAGGGTTATATAGGTTCTACAATTATAAATACTATTTAAATAGGGGGCAGGATTCATGAAAGTGTGACATTATGATAGAAGGGGGTTCAAAAATTGTGACAATGTTTGACAAGGAGCGGTGAAGAGTGTAAAAAATAATAATAAATTAATGTGACATAGTTAATAGACAGCCCCTTATATTATTATTAATAATATTATAGATCAACTATGCCATGCATTTATTAGTTTGGGTTTGATCAAGCAAGAGATATATGTTATTGTAGCAGACATTACACCAGGTGAACTTAATTGGCAAATGAACGCATATAAGCAGAATTTTGTACCACAGCCACCATGGATTTTTTAAAGCTTTTTTTTATTTAATATTCAAATTAAACTTACCAAATGTTGCTTGCCAAATTTAGCTCACCTGAGGATTTGAGCAATGCTGGACTAGTGCAAATATTTTGATTGAAATGAGAATAAAAAAACATGCTTACTAAAGAAAGTAATTTATATTTTCATAAAAAGCCTTAGTTTGTAATACAACAAGTTTTAAGATACTACTTTAAGACATTACATTTTAAAATATGCTGAGTTGACATGTATACTTTTCTTGTGTGTGATTAATTAAATACTGTTCAAATTTGCAGTATTTTGTGTCGAGCTGTCAGTATTTGCTACTAACAGTTTGTTCTCTTATTGACCTTGCTCTATTAACTACCCACCAAATCTACTGTGGCAGAATGAAATGTTTTGATCAATTTTGAACCTAATTTTAAATGTAATAAATGAGTTCCAAAGTTTGTGGTCAAATAATAATTAATACAAATACAATTTACAGATATAAAACAAACCAAAAAGTAATGTAATAACAGCAACGTTACTTGGAGAATACATTTAATGTAATTTATAGAACAAAACAGAATACAGTTTGAGCCATTTGAAATGTAAAAATACATATAAAGAAAAGATTATTAAGAGGAAAAATATTAAGGAATTCAAATAAATATACTTATTAATTCTGTAAATAAATATAGTGTTTATCTTGTTGGAAAGTGTGATTATATTATTACACTAATTTAATCATTTATGATGTGTTTGAATGCTAAAGCATATAAATCCAATTGTTGCCAATATATTGACTGTAGTACATAAATGTGTTGAAAACACATAAAATATTTTCAGACTACACAAGGTAAAACCTAAATATTAAAGAAGATAGAAAACACCAGTTTTGAAAAACATGCAAGAAGGCATGTCTTATCAAACAGTTCATGCAGAGCCAGCCAACAAGATGGCAGAAAGATAAAACAGCAGAAACTGAAACAAGCATGCAGAACTGTCATCTAGTTAACATTTACCTTAACTTGACACATTCTAACTGAAACAAGCATGCAGAACTGTCATCTAGTTAACATTCCCCTTAACTTGACACATTCTAACAAATTACAACTTTGTTTCATTACAAAATAACATCAGCAAAAGGTAATCACTAAAAAAAGACATAGGCCTACTCATTTCAAAATCAATACTCGATGGTTTAAAAAGGACAAATGTGCAATTAAAGGGGGTGAAAATTTGCAAGGTATTTAATGCAGAATAGATTTAACATTTTAAGGCTAGCTAGTTCAATCAAAAATTAAATTATATTCAAAAAACCCAAATAAAAACTATGTATGACCAAAATTTACAAAAATTGAATTATTGAAAGTGATAATTTAATTAGTGACTATCATAAAACATACCAGCAAGGCTAAAATGACTAGTTTAGTGCTAGATCAGTAAAATTTTTTATGTCTAGTAAGACATCAGCATACTGTGTCAGGTAAATAATTTCTCAAAAGTGAAAAAATAAGCTATAGTTAGACAAAGTAGGATAAAATTAAAACTCATTATGATAAAAGGTGAAATTCCACTTTTATATCAACCTGATATACAAATCACTTAATCACTTCAAATAATAGCATGGGTTCCAAGCCTAGACATAACAAAATAAACTGGAACTTTATTTAAAAAATATATGGATGAAAACTATCTAGCTACCTGCTCTCAAAAACAAAATATCACAATGAAGCTTCCGCGCATCGATTTGAGCTTGGGTTCAAAAGTATAAAAGTTTACAACTAAATTTTGAAAATAAAAAAATAAATTTGTATTAAAGTTGTTTGGAGAGTATTTTTTTAGTGAAATGTGACTCGGATATTTTCAAGAAAGGTAAGATTTTAAAACTAAAATAACAATGAGTCATCATGAAACAATACAAGGTTTATAAAAAAAAATTCAAGGAGCTAAACATTTCAATTAACAGCCATTTGTAAATGTCTGCAAAAAATAACTTGACAAACCACCCACATACAAGTGTAAAAGAACAAAAACTATTATTGAATTAAAAGAAACAAAAGGATATAAAGCATAACTTTATGCAAAGGAAGATTTTGATTTCCTGAGATTCAAAGGCTGGAAATGCATCTTCATCACATCTCCCAACCAAATGTGCATTTGGAAAGATTGTAAGATACTTGCTACCTCTCCCTTTTTTCCTGTCACTCCCAAAGGAAAAAAATGCAGTCTCGGGTGACAGTTATTTTTAAAGTTTCAATAAACCAATTCACAAAAGTTTAAACTCAACATCTAAATAATTTTAAACTTTTAAGCATTAAAATAGAATTAAATATGGGTCCTCCAATTCCTTCAAATCTTGAAAAATACTATAAAATGTATAAAATTCACATTTTGAATTTAAATATGTTGGTCCATTGTAATATAATTTATTTAAAATTCTATTATCTAGAGCAAAAAAAGGGATTGCTGTAAATTTACCCAAAATTGAAGGGGGAGAACATAATAGCAATATTAGGGGTGGTGAATGTTTCTATTTGAAGCAAAGTCAATTTGAATATCTGGAATATTCCCAAAGATGAAACAAAGTTTAAATATCAAGTCTGAAAAAACATTTTTTACTGTAGATATACACAATAACTTTTAACATAAATGTGTATTTTTAGCTGTCAATATTTGTAGTGACAAAGCTTTGTCAATGTTATGGCTGGAATTTTGTTTAAAGTAAAATTAAAGTTTGTGATGCTTTGCACTCACTCTACCTATAGAGGATATCACTATAAGATTCAAATTAAGGAATCATTGGCAAAAAGAAAATCCTGACTTTGGAGGGAAAAAAATCAACCCAATGTTAATCAAAATAAATATTTGACAGTTTACATTTTGGTGATAGGTAGGTAGGTCTTCACTGTCTCGAAAGCAAAACTAAAACAGTTTTAGTTTATCCTTTGAGCTGGCCGGGAAGATAAGAGAGGGCAGCTAAATTATCTGAGCAGACATGCTTGTTCTAAATGCACATTTAATTCAGTCAATTATCACATTACTTAAGTTATTTTAATGTGCTGAACAGCCCACACAACTGAGAGCACGACCTACATCTCTGGTTCTACGGTAGGCTTTGTTGAGCTTACTTTTGAGAGGTGAACCTGGTATCCCTGTCTGGGTCTGTATTTCTACAGTGAGCTTGTTGGAGTCTATCGGGCTGCACACTCGCTCTAGTGACTTATCGTTGTCAGGTACTTGCGGTCCACGAATTTTCATTTCTTGGAGTAAATCTATAAACAAACAAATTAATATATCGAATAAAACTATAACACAATCAAAAAATTAGTTAAGTTGCCTTTATGAAACTACAAAATATATTATATAAATATTACTGTTGTGCTAATAAAGAATTAATGATATTAAGTTGTTCAAAGAAATTACTTGATTACAAAGACTAGAATGATTGTATTGTGTTTAGTTGTACATCCCCACATGAGCTATCAGGATCTAGTAAAGACATTTTAAAACATGATCAATAAATAATGGAGTTATTTGGAATAAAGCACTGGGATGGATTCCTATTAAAAGTAGGACTGACCAGCTAAGTGTTTTGAGTAGGCCTATCACTCCTAAATTTAACAGAACATATTCGGCTTCTGAACTAGTCGCTTTTTATGGTGGACTTTTAATGAACGCATTCAAATCCAAGCAAAGGAACTACCAAACTAAGTTATTTTATTGAAGATTTCCAAGTCAGAACACCTGTGCACAAGAGAATGACAATACTTCTACCATAAAATAAGTCAGTATTCACTTTAGAGTTTGTTTCAGTATATAAGCTGCTTGATGTTTAAAAAATAAGGCCTTCATCACTAATAATTGCCCAGCTAGTGGTAGCGGACGTTTAAGATGGATAGTTTAATAGTTTTGCAGTTGTATAAAACTCTTAACCAATATCAATTGCTCAGTATGGGCAAGAGGTAGGTTTTTTAGTTAAACAATAATTTCCAAACTAGCTTCGGTGGCTGCATGGTCTAACGTGCATATCTCGTGTTGGACTAGACTGCAGAAGACGGGGAGACCGGGGTTTGATCCCGGCCGGACACACTGAGGGTGGTTTTACCTGAATGGTTTTCCACTCTCCGTCCATGCAAATGGGTGCACTTCACTTAAAATAATCCTTCCTAGTTCATTAGTGTAATTAGTTCATAGGCATATAACCTGAACAGGTAGGAAGACGCAGTGCTAAAAATAATAATTTACAAGATTATCATGCATGTGTTATGAATACACAATGGAAATATTGGGAACGGATTAAGATAGCTCCAGTCTGTGTAGTGGCTAAGAGGAAAACCATTTATGAAAAATACCCTCAGTGCATCAGATTAGGATTTGAACCTTAACCTCACTATCACCAGTATAATCGAGTCTATTGCTAGTTTGACATCTTAGAGCAGTATTATGTAAACTTTTTAAATTCACAGTATATTTGAACATCAACTTTTTGCAGCACAGTTTTGTATCAGGTATATGCAGTACAGCGGAAAATGGATTACGCACCCAGTCCAACAGTTGTATGATAAGTCAGAAGTAGGAAAGTATATACTAATTTTCTTCCTGAAGTAACTTCAAATGGTCCAAGATTATAGGCCGCCTTTCTAACATTTGGAAACATTTCATCCAAACCATTAGTAATTTAAGTAAATCATAACTAACTTCACACAAAAGTTTTTTTATTTTGTCAGATGTATTTAATGTTATAGAGTAAAAGTTAGTAAGAAATGTGGCTAATTCACGGCTCCCACTTGTGCTAACTTAATTTGTGTTCTTATTGAACAACAATGTGTGGCACTCTGGGATGTGGCCACATGGCACACCTAATTCGCTGCCGCATCATATTGTTTGCAGAATATTACCTTAGATTATGAGAACACCAACATGGATAAATTAGAATATTGAATTGTTATAATACCAGAAATGCTGATGTTTAATACTTTAAGATAACTTACCTCGACTTTCATCTTTCAATCTCTGAAGAATTGATTTTGTTTCATCTTGTTCGACTTCGAGGATTGCATTGCGTTCAATTGCAGTGTTAAGTTTAGTCTCAGATTCCCCTAAAGAAGTCATCATTGCCCTAAGAAAAATGAGATTTAATTTTTATAGAGGATTTGTGCATATTAATGGGATAGAATATAGTTTTAATCCTGTAGATCTTAAAAATAAAATACAATTTATATAGATGTATTTCTGGGATATTTTTTATTGATAGTTAAATAATTCACAGTGTTGAATTGATTTGAGATTAAAGGAAGGTGGAGAAAGAAACAGCATGAATTTAGGGAAAAAGAGGTCTACAATAGACTTGATCTTTGCCGTATTATAAATGATGGAAAGAAGATATGAATTTAGGAAAGACTTGGTATTTATGGATGTGGAGAAGGCATATTATAGCATGGATAGAAATAAAGTTTGGAAAGCAATGGAGGAGGCCGAAGTTAAAAGAGGAGTTGTTACTTTAAGTGTGATTAAATAGGGTGACTTGTATTTTGTCTTGAATTTTAAGTCCACATCTGTATCTAGTTTATTATTATTATTCTAAGGATCTTTTTAATGCATATATTTATTTAATGTTTTTCATATTTAAATTTAAAATTATATTATTAATTTTTAATAGAAAAATATATATATATTTTTAAGTAGAACTTCAAAATTTATTATTCAAATTTCAATTGAAATATTGATGTCACCAGCTATTTTAGCTGCTTCAGTTAAATATTTAGTTATTAATAATAAAAATCCCTAGTTTAACACAAATTCAAAGTTTTTCCTGGTTTCTACGAGGCCTTTCAAATTCCAGAGTTTTTCTAGGTTTTCAAGGTTTCCAGGTTTGCTGGCCAACCTAAGTACCAGAATAGCTACAGGAATGGAATGAAGAAGTGAAATAGAGTGGAATTAAATTTAGCGCGGTGAAGTGTGATGTGATGGTAATGACAAGCAAGAGGATAAGGTCCAGTAAACCTGTCAATCAATGTGACATTTGTATATGATGTTCATTGACAATATTATTAATTTACTAAAGTTAAATAAACCTTAGCTTCCCTTAATTAGATGAATACCCAAAATATCATGCGCTTATATCTTACAGCTACCATAGCTAGTCAAAACAATTGAGCGCCATTAAATAACAATCACACTGGGCTACCTGATGTTAGTATTTATCCCTGAATAGAATTAAGAAAGGAAAACATGTTTGCAAAAAATAATTATAAAAGTGGCTTTTAGATATCAAATCATGCATGAAATAAGCCCTCAGCACTTAATTTGCAACAAGAAACATCTATTATGTTAGTAAAATTATTTGTAATACCATCAATTTGTTTTTGTGTCTTATATTATAATAGTTGGGTAAATTAGTATTTTTGAAATCCAACAGCACTTTTTGTAATAGGTTTAGCGACTAAAATGTAAGAAATAGCCTGGCACACTTACTCAGTCAAAAAATATTTTTGGTATTCTTATAGACAAGACTGTGGCTCACTTTTATTTATTCAAATTAGCTTGAATATATTGATGTTATATTGTGTAAGTAGTTATTAGAATTCATGCAATGATTCTTTTACTTAATAACTTTTAATCAATCTTAAAATCTATATTAATAATGGAATTATATTTATAATAAAAATACTTGATTAAAAATACTCAATTTTAATATTTACATTAGACGTAGGTATTTTATTTTACCTCAGATCAAAACCTTACCCAAAATATACCAAAATATTATTTAGTTTTTATTTGTAAAAATTACAATTTAAAAATATAAATTAATATACAAATTTTGTGTACATTTTTTCCTTTAAAAAATTATACAAGCTTACAAAATTTAAATTTATCATTCTGACCTCTAAATTGTGACCTAATCAGTTTTTTTGTCTCTCTTCCTTAGCTTACTCATAATCAAATTACCCTGAGATTATAATTTTGTTATCAAATTAATTTTATATTTTCATTGGCATAATGGGAAGGCTAAGTCTAGACTAAAATTGTAAATCTGAAACATAAATATACGCCTCAAGTGGAAAGCTAATTTTAGAATCTTTCTCATTTTCCGACTGAAAATTTCCTAAAGTCAAAATGTCATTCCCGCAGAGGCCTACTATAAAGTTGGATGGAGTAGAGTAGAGTAGAGTAGAGATAAATACAGAACGTAAACTATCTTGGAAGCATGGTTTAGATGAAAGGTGGAAGTAGAGAGCATTTAATGAGATGGTATGGGCTTGTAATGAGGATGGAGAGGGAAAGGATGCCAAAGAAAACTATGAAAATGAAATATGTAAGAAAAAGATCGCAGGGGAGGCCAAGAAAGCGATGGGAGGAGCAGATAATATAAAGTTTGCAAGTGATAGGAGAAAGAATGGACACAATTAAAGGAGAAAGAATGGTGGAAAGATGGAGAAATTTTACTAAAGAGACCCAGCCACAGGCTGGAAACAGTTATTGATGAATATTGGATTGAATCATTTAAAACTATATATGTATCAGATCCACATTTTTAAATTTAGAACTTGATTTTTTTTTTTTTTTTTNNTTTTTTCAAATCTTTGAATCTCAAATAGCTTTCAGAATTTGAAGGTTCGAAAGATACATCCATATATTAACTTTTACTAATTGTGTACACTTTGTTTGGACCAAATTTAAATCTCTTCATTAATTACAAAAGTACCGTACTTTTAAACATAGGCTAAATAGGTGCTCTATATGTCCAACCACGTGCCTGTACTTATCTTATACAATAGAGCTTCTATTGCATGGACACAAGGACAGGACAGATTATTTAATTGAATACTCAATAAGGGTCTGCGAGCTTGGGTTTTTTCAATTGGGTCGAGTATTTCAAAAAGCTACTGAGTTTGAGTGTATTTAGCATTTTAAAATGTTAAGTCTATATATTTTTAGTTTGAAAGTAAAATAGTGTATTTAAAATGTTACCAGTCAAAACAAACATAAAATGTTAATTCCAAATCTTTAAAATGTGAGATTTTAAAAATATATGAAAACAGCACATGTGCTTAAAATAAGAGTTACACTCATTTTTATAAATAGTAAATGATTTTTTAAAAAGTTTAAAAAATTGGAATTTTGTTTTTAAATTATAAATGACACTTAAAAAACAGTACTAAAATAACTACATTCAAACAAAAATATTAGATAAAAAGATTGTCAAAATGGTTTCAACTCATGTCTTTAAAGACATTACAATCACACTGACAAAAAATAGTAATAAAAAATTGATGTTTTATTGGGCTAACATTTACCCAAAATAAGCCTTCGTATCTTTAATTAAACTATAAGAAAATGTAAGATTCACCAGTAGTTAGAAATTTAAAATGCTTTATATTTTGTTTATTAGTCCTTAATGTAACAATCATGCATGATCCAAATCCATTCCTTTATGTGTAGTTGCACAGCACATGCATCTTATAAGGGCTTTCACTAGAAATTATCTTATTACAAAATTTATTTCAATTCAATTGATAGTGCCTATGTTATTATTAGCACCGCGTCTTACTACCCGTTCAGGTTATACGCACTTACGCTAATGTGTAATGGTAGGGTGATTTTGAGATGAAATAGGACCTACAGTTTAACGTGGAATCCGAGCCACGGTGGAGGCCTGGCATTCCCCACATTCACAAGATGTCTTGTCAGAGGTGAAGGGTTTGGTAAACAGATAAATCTTTTCCGGGACCGAGAATTGAACTCCGGCCGCCAGCATAGAAGTCTGACACCTTACCCCTAGACCACCAGGTCACCTACTATAGTGCCTATGAAAGTCGATGTTAATATTTCAAAATGAAAAGCAAAATGGTTAAAATAATATTTCTAGCAGACAATATGAAATAGTAAATGCCTCATCTAAATGTGGTAGGTTTGTTAAAATATCTATTACAATGTGTATCACCACTGATTTAAGGCCGGTTAACCAACATAATTCTTTAACTAATTGGTAGTTTTGTTGTTGAGCATATTAATACAAGTTGTGAGTATCTTTGGTTCAAAAACAATCAATATGTCTTCTGAATGTTATTATCATCATCATCATTCTTATTAATTATAATAATAATTATTATTATTAGCACCGCATCTTACTACCCATTCGGGTTATACGCACTTATACTAATGTGTAATGATAAGGTGATTAACATTTCTAAATGGAAATTATTTAATTTTTTGTATTTATAGAGTTTAAAATGTTTGTTTAGATATTGATGCATGCAAACAATTAATGCAAAATAGTTTTAGATGAGTAAAATAAAGTTCTACTTCAAGCTGAACTTTAAATACAAATACTCTAGAGAGCTGAGGTTTGAAAGATCTATGGGTTCGAGATTTCTAGCTCTTTGAAAAAGTTATTTCTTTGTCTTGTATTGTGGCTAGGATGAATGATTCAATATTTATTCTTCTCTCTGCTTGTTTGGATGTGGTTTGTGATATGAGGAATGTTAGCTTGTATTAGAATGTCAAGATCAGCAAGTGAGTACTATTAGTGTTAATGGAGGCGAGTATGAGGTTTATATAAAGGAGACTTATAGAAAAAAATATCTCTGTGGGGCTGATAGAACACAACTGGCTAAGTGCAAGATTGTATCAAGTACACCTTCATGCAAATTTCTACTATATACATCATCATCATCATCATCATCATCATGAACTGTTTCCAGCCTTTGGCCAGGTCTGTTTAGTAAAATGCCTCCATCTCTGTCCTTCCACCATTCTTCCTCCTGCACTCTCTTTCCACTCTCCTCCTCTCACTTGCACACTTGCTGCTTTATATGTACATCCTAAATATCATTAATGTCTAAACTTAAACTTCTCTGGTAGGAGGTCAGCACCAAGTAAGTAGCTAGACTACAAATGGATAAGGATTTAATTGGGTTGGTTACATTAAAAAAAAAGAGTTAAATCTGCACATCCAAACCTATATTAACTATGGTTTTTTTTCAAAAACTGTCCTTTATAGTATTGAAATGAATCAATTTATATATATACAAATATTTAAACATTAATCCTATAATTTAATAATCGTTACTATAGCTTGACTTTTTTAATCATATAAAAAATATCTTAGATCTTAAAACATTTTTTTTAATAGCAGTTAACTAAAAACTATATTTTGGTAGCTATAATGCATATTTTTTTATTCACATGATTAAGTTTTAAAATTATATATTTACTAAACCCAAGCTCGACTTGACTAAATATTTGAGAGCTTCATGAAAACCTCACTCGAGATTGACTAGAATGAAAAAAACAAAAAAACTGGTGCTTGCAGACACCTAAAGTAAACGAATTACCATTTTTTTATTATAAGCCAGTTGAGAAAATACATAGGTTCTGCTATCTGTCTTGCAGTGTCTATTATTAAAGTTAGTTTGATTAATAATAACCTGTTTGCTCTTTCAAGATCATCATTTTTCTGTTCCAGCTCTCTGATGTATTTTACAAGTGTTTCTTGTCGATTATTGTATTCTGAAACGGATGTTTGGAGTTCCAAAATTTGCATATTACTTTGTCTTTGAAGGTGCTCAAACTTATCCTGTAACAACAAATAAAAAATTAAGTATTTTGGTACATAAATTGGCTGCACTTACCAAAAACTAAATAATGATGTTCATATGGTTGACCACCCCCACTCCTCAAATCCTTGTCACCCAGTGTTGTCAATGACCATATAAGTGTTGTAGCTAGATTAGTACCATAAAGTAACAAGATTGTCACCAAACAAAAAAATTATAGAGTTGTCATATTTGTCACCAACCAAAAATGCATACATTAATCTGAACTTAGAGCTCTTCTGTTGACCAAAGCAATGCATTATGCGTTCTTGCAGCATGATTGTTCAAAATTCAAAAGAATTAAAATTTAAAATAATGAACATGAACTTGACAGAAAACTAAGGAAAGTCACCAATGACCAGATTAGTCGCTGGGTGCTAAGAATGAAAATTAGTCGTTTCAGACCTGTAAAAGTCGCTAGGTCTAGCAACAAAGTCACTAAATTGGCAACACTGTTGTCACCATTTGGAGAAGGTAAAGATTGATTCACACGTTCACTGAAAAGCGAGAACAAAATCTGCTTGAGTAGTGCATTAATTCACAAACTGTATGTTGACTCATGGTGCATTGCAACATTAACTTAAAACAGCTGATTGTAAATATATTTTATTTTCTAGTGGATAAACATATATTTTATATCATTCTACTGATGGATGTTTTCAAATTATAGTGCTGTATTGGGGCTCAATCCAATACAGTGATACACACGCTTTCAATTAACGAGTTATTTCAAATCTCCTCACAAAAACCAACAGAGTTGTCTGCTTGCTTCTGGTTGCAGAGCACAAGTGTTGCTAAATGCACATGCACACCGATTTGAGATGGTTGGTTCTGAAATTTGATTGATTCTCCTGTGCCGAACATCTCAGGCAGAGCGGGTGAAATAGAGGCGAGTTGAACTTTAGCAGAATAGCTTGCGCCAATAAGGTAGAAATCTTGTGATTGACAGAGTTTGTCACATGACTATGTTTCTGTTCTGCGCTTGTTTTTTGGCAAACGTTTGAATCCACAGTAAGACCTTGATTCGTGGGGTGAGGGTAGCAACTGTTACAAGTGACCCTTAGTAGAACCAGGATACCAAATTGCTTAACAACTATAGTTAAACTAACCCTGATTGTATCATTATCGAGTTGCAGCCTGTTGTTTCGAGTTCTGAGGTCTCGGGTGGTTTTTTCGGCTTGCTCCAGTGATGTCTCCAGTTCCTTCTCTAGCTGCTGTGAATTCTCCTGGAACTCCTCCAAGTCCCTCTCCACCTGTCTCTTCTCATCACGAGCATCGTCCAGCCTACACACATGAATGAAATTTGCAAACAAGATCTCAAGTGGGGATATTTCTACAGGGTTCCTACAATATTTGTAAAAAAAAATACTCTTTGACTTTTCCCTGAATATTTTCCCAAGTTCCCTGACCAACTCCTCACAAAATTTCCATTATAGTTTCACGGTAATATATATGTGAAAATATTAATCTAACTATATTTATTTCGGCCTCCTCCTCCCTTATAGCCGACCTTGCCTCACCTCTCGTGGAAGAATAAGAACGCATGTCTTGCCAATCAGTTCAGGAAGAATGATGGAAAAGTAATAAAATATATCTAACCCTATCAAAAAGTTGTAACAAACTTGATTCACTTTAGCATCATGTGCCGAAATATGTACTAAATAACAGGACACTAAGAACAGATTTTATGTGTTCCTGAAGAAGTGTTATAAACTTTAAATTGAAATTTGGGCCATTTATTGACACTTGTATCAACTTAGAGAGTGGAAGAGAAGAAATACCATCCAATAAATGCTTCAGTAATTCTTCAGCGATGCTCTATAAAAAAAAACAGTTTTTAAGTAACGAATGATGACTTTATGATTTTCCTTGTCTATGAATCTGATTACAATGTCCATTCATCCTCTTTGAACAACTTTATTCAACGCTTCATAAAAATAAATTACAAAGTTGTTACAGGATTTAAGTGGTCCAGTAAATTGTTCTGAAAGAATGGAGCCAATGCACAATGGAATATGCAACCTTGTCTCCACCAAGAGTCAAGGCACTGACAATGGAACACTCAGGAAATATCGACTGAAAAATTCTATTTAAATTATTACGTGAATTAAAAGATTTTTTTTTCAACAACTTGCAAAGCTCAAATGATTTCCACATTAGTTATATCAGCTTTATAGCAAAAGTGTTAGGGTTTCTTCCAGGCACTACAATACTTTCACTTTTGGCAACAACTTCCTTCTGCGGATTTACAATTTCTGATGAAACAGAAAAACCATTCAAGCAACATGCAGAATCACCATTAGATAGAATGCCTTTGTGTGTCAGAAATTCTGTTGAAACTGGGGAGCTTGATGAACCTGAATCACTTGACTTTTTTGATTAAAAAAAAAGTTGACAAAGCTTCAAGAGTTTTGATATGAGTTGGTCCTTTAGCATGAGAAATCAATGCTTGCTTTCCCCTATATTTTTTTGCACGCTTTACAAAACGCCTGCAGCTTATTTATTACTTTTAACACCACTGATCAAGGATAAGAATTCAGGAAAATGGTCTGCGCTTAGCCAGAGTTGGTGAAAAAAGTATTTTGTTAGACATTGCTGGTGTAGCCTAATCAGTGATAATGCACTTCATCCAACTATAATGATGCCAAACCTTGAACAAGAACAAAAACAATTTATCACTACAGTTAATAGATATGTCATGTGCAGGCCAGGAGATCTCTTTGTTCACCTTCTTAAATAAAATGGTATCAAAGCTTGTTTTAGGGCAGGTGTGAGCATAATAAGTGCCTCTCAGCTTTCTTCATTGGTGTGGTGGCTTATGGCACAGTAAATAATAAAAATAATTTCAGTGTTTTTTCTAAGTGTGACATGATTTGTTATTTCCTTGACTTTTTTAGGCTTCCTTGACTGTTATTTTTTTCCCTGACTTTCCAGACCGTAGGCACACTGAAAGATTTGTCAATTAACAAACACATTTTTTTGTATTGGTAAATTAACAAGATTGTTATTAACATCTTAATCCAAAGGACAGTGAGTGATAAGGAGGGTAGCATGGTAGAAATACACCTGCATTAGTGTGGAGGGTGGAAAAATCCCTCTAGGCCTAGAGGTCAATGCCTTTCTGTAAAGTTAATTAATAGGCTAGATGCCAGATGACTTTGAGGAAATTGTCTGATGTTGGTGAACTTAGGCCCACTTTTTTTATTCAAAATCCCTTTTAGGCCAAGAGACTTAAGGCTAATTGAATGACTTTTCATTAGATTAATTTTTAGGGCATTCATTTAAGGTATATTTATGTTGTCTTCAGACACATTCATTATCATTTGTTGTGATATTACTAGATGGCAAGGTGTGTAACATTTAATTAAAAAGAATTATATGCTATCATTTCTTCTGACCAAGGACTAAAATAAATGTGGGTCTACTCTTTAATACCGGTGATCAAACAATGAAGCCAAAAAAGCACTAATATTGTCGCATAGTAGCCATCCTTAACTCCAATATTGTAAAAAAAAAAGTTTGAACCACTAAGTTTTTTTTATGGTTTCAGGTAACTATTGATCAAAATCAGAACCCCCTCGCTCTCAAATTTGGCAATCAAAGATAAATTTATACTTTACCACAAAATAACCTTATTACTTTTGAATGTAAAAAAGTCTCAATTTGTTTTTTAATGTGGTCAGAACACTGGGGAACAAGGGGAGAACACACTCTTTAAGGTGCCCAATTCACATTGCACTCTTAAAGCAATCTTGTTGTTAAGCTCATCGCTTTCGACCAAATTGCCCAAATATTGCCTCGTCACTGGGCAAAGGCTATCAGATTGCCAGAGTAATATTTTGGTTGATGGTCTGGACCATCAATTCGATTGCCCTCTCTGGCAATTTGAAGCAGATTGTGCAGTGGTTGCATTGTGAATGGAAAAATGCGGCTGAATTGCCAACCTTCTAGATGTGCGCATACGCATAGCACATGTTTTGTTTTGTTCTTGGTCCGCAAGCTCTTTGAAGTGTATTATTTTGTTGACATATTTCACATGTGTGTTTTGAAACTGTCACATATGTCTGACTACTGGAGTAATGATCCAGTAATACAAACATCATTTACTCGTCGACTGCTAAGTAGAAAGAGGGTTTTCCAGATTTTGAACATTCTCCACATAAATGACAATTCCCCATTCATACAACAAAATCATCCTGGCCATGACCCTTTGCATAAAATAATACCATTTTATGACTTTTTAGTAAAACAATGTCATGAATGTTTGTAACATTACGTCGTATAATGTTACAATTGGACCACGCCCCATACTGACGTAAATGGATGTATCGAATCAAATCATACTATCTGCTCCAATAAATTCAATTAAATTTAGGATCCCTACAATAATATGTTTCGCTGTTGTAGTTCTTGTAGGCTAAGAAGACATAATATAACAATGCTGGACAATATGTTTCACGACTCAATCAAAATCAATGTAATAACCTGTTCAAGTACTTACAATATGAATCTGCTTTCAATAGAATCCGGCTAGGCTGAACTACACACGGGAATCCAAGATCGGCGAATGGGGCAAGAGAGGTCCGGTGTATCAACAACTCGTCCCAACAATCAAAATGGACTAGCAAGTAATGAGGCATGAGCTACCGACGCCTGCTAGAGGATACTTACGTAGCTGACCTCTGACGGATGGAATAATAACCTCTTTCAAAACATCGGGTGATTGGAAATGTTGCTGAGTTTCCGATGGATCAACAACTATCAACAAAGATCTATGTGACTATTTGCAGGCATCGTGACGTCACCTTGCGTGTGTTTGTGTATTCCCACCTCCCCTTCATAACAACGAAATCCCTATATAA